>JAEAOA010000627.1:0-55000 GCA_016746295.1 Potamilus streckersoni
GAACAAAAAAAACCCGACAAGGTTACATTCTTTATTCATTTTCACCAACAGCACCCCCCGGATTTTTAATTGTTGAAAATCCGACTAATCCAGTCTATATGCAATGTCAAAATGATTTACTAACTAGAATTAATTTTACACTCACCGATCAGTCAAATAATTTGATTGATCTACGTGGTGAAGTATTATCGATTAGTCTGTTTGTGAAAAGCTAACAAATAATTTGGTTAAATAATTTGTTTTAATCAGCAGCAGGGAGGGTGAAATGACAACATATTTGCGACGTAGATGGCAGCAATTTCCAGGGTGGTTATGACAATGTATTTGCGACAAAATCGCTAAGGCTCCATTTGTAAAATGGGGTCTTTAATTTTTTTTTGGTTAAAATATGAGATTTCGTAGGAAGGTTCCATTTGGCATTCTGAGGCTTTAATCGATTTTGTCGCAAAAATTTGTAGGATTCGCCCTCCCTGCTGCACCATCTTTGATTTATACAAAATCTTTGACATGTCCTATTCAAGAGACTGTAACATAAATTAGCATATTATGAAGTCACAACATAAATCCATTTCTAGAAAGACTCTTTCGTACACGAACAAAATAGGTCGTGCTAGATCGAGCCGCATCAACAAGCAATCTCACATCATATGGCCTTCCCCATGGGCCAGTATTTGTCCCAATTGTGTTCTTGATCTATATAAATTGCAGTCCCTTAACAAGTAACTGCAATCCTCTTCACTGATGACTACGTAGTGTACCAACCAATCAAGTAATACAGTGATCACTTATGACTGTACTTACTGCATGACTGAAGATAGTCTCGAATTACAGTCAATACTTCGGCCGTTTCTATGCTGGCCAACGAACCGCCAAAAACTCTGCAGTACATCTATCAAGATAAGAAACAATCTGTGGTAAGGGATATCTACATGGTATGAATTGGCAAGTAAGAATAATGCATACTCCCTGACACAGCATTTTATTTACCGATATCACGGATTCATATAATTTTCCATGCATTAATTCCTGCAGAAATGAATTTCTTTTAAAAGCAAAGATTATATCTCATGGTTTGCTATCACTGCAGTGATTACGAATAAGCGTGTCACAAAGGTTCATTAATATTATTACTTCCACAAGTTTGCAAATGTCGAATGTACTATAGGATTTGTGGAGTTATATACTTACACACACACACACACACACATATATATATATATATATATATATATATATGTCTATGTATATATATATATATATATATATCTATATATATATGTATATATATATGTATATATGTATGTATGTATGTATGTATGTATGTATGTATGTATGTATGTATGTATGTATGTATGTATGTATGTATGTATGTATGTATGTATGTGAGTGTGTGTATGCGCATGCTGGCAGGTAGATAGTTATGTATGTATGTATGTATGTATGTATGTATGTATGTATGTATGTATGTATGTATGTATGTATGTATGTATGTATGTATGTATGTATGCACGCACGCACGCACGCACGCACGTACGTACGTACGTACGTATGTATGTATGTATGTATGTATGTATGTATGTATGTATGTATGTATGTATGTATGTATGTATGTATGTATTCTAAATATGGAAGGTTATGTTACCTGTGCCTCTTTCCATGTTGCTGCCAATGATACATAAATGTAGCAATGATTCGCTCGTGGCACAAAACCAAACGTACACTTTTTCGATGCTACTTCTGTGATGAAGAGAATAAAATATATATACATACATATATATATATATATATATATATATATATATATATATATATATATATATATATATATATATATATATATAAAGAATACAAATCATATGGCGAATAACAACCCTCTCAAGCGTACTGGATCCACCAAGGGATCACGTCTGTCAGGGATTAATTAAAATAGATGCAATAAACTGACGACGAACAGTACGAAACTAGTAACTAACTAGCCTAAGCGCTTTCGACTCCCAATGAGTCTTTTTCAAAGGCAAATACAAAACATAGTTACGACAAACAAATAAACACAAAAACGTTGCGTTTGTAAACCTCTACATTTCTATCTTCACATGTGCTAAAACTATAAACACAACCAGCTTGTATAGACTAGTTGCGGAAACTGAAAACGTTGTATAATTCCCTAAAAGTCTACAAGCCAAAGCGACATCTATTTTTACTTTGTGTACATATGTAACGCAGATTATATCCCGGATATTTGGTTCTATACCGGTTATTCTTATAGTAAAAATTGAAGGATAAGAAGATTTAGAAAATGTTAAATTCTACTAGTGCATAGTTTTCATTTTCTAGTCTTCTTGGTTTAGACCGCTTGGTTTCAATGTTCTAAGGCGGCGTATCCAGTATGATTCCTTTTCCTTCCTGGTTTCGGAACTCCAGCTGTGGTTGTTGGCAATAGCGATAAGTATTATATCACTGAAAGTGTGGCCAGGGGAGGAGAAGTGTTCTGCGACCGGGCTTCTGTACAGCTTTTTTGTCATCCAATCAGATCTATGAAGGTTTATCCTTATGTGTAGCTTTTCAGTTTCTCCCACGTACTGAAGGCCACAGATCTTACATAAGATGAGATAAATCACATTCTCTGTTTTGCACGTTTTGTGTGGACCATGTATGTTTAGTTTTTCTTTAGTCACTGTGCTAGTGAATGTCTTGGTCTCTATCATATGTTGACAGGTTTTGCATCTTTTATCGCCACAGGGTCCAGATTGACTAGGTTGGTTTTGACTAGCGATTGTTGTTAGCTTGGCCCTGACTAGGATGTCCTTTAGGTTTTTTGGTCTCCGGTAAGCTACTACAGGTTTGTTCGGAAGTATTAGGTTTAGTATGTCTGACGATTGCACGGTTGGCCAGTGGTTTGCGATGATTTTACCTACTTTGGGATTGTCTGGGTGATAGGTCAGAATAAATGGTATCCTATCAACCTTTTCTTTCTGACCAAGACATTCACTAGCACAGTGACTAAAGAAAAACTAAACATACATGGTCCACACAAAACGTGCAAAACAGAGAATGTGATTTATCTCATCACATGTAAGATCTGTGGCCTTCAGTACGTGGGAGAAACTGAAAAGCTACACATAAGGATAAACCTTCATAGATCTGATTGGATGACAAAAAAGCTGTACAGAAGCCCGGTCGCAGAACACTTCTCCTCCCCTGGCCACACTTTCAGTGATATAATACTTATCGCTATTGCCAACAACCACAGCTGGAGTTCCGAAACCAGGAAGGAAAAGGAATCATACTGGATACGCCGCCTTAGAACATTGAAACCAAGCGGTCTAAACCAAGAAGACTAGAAAATGAAAACTATGCACTAGTAGAATTTAACATTTTCTAAATCTTCTTATCCTTCAATTTTTACTATAAGAATAACCGGTATAGAACCAAATATCCGGGATATAATCTGCGTTACATATGTACACAAAGTAAAAATAGATGTCGCTTTGGCTTGTAGACTTTTAGGGAATTATACAACGTTTTCAGTTTCCGCAACTAGTCTATACAAGCTGGTTGTGTTTATAGTTTTAGCACATGTGAAGATAGAAATGTAGAGGTTTACAAACGCAACGTTTTTGTGTTTATTTGTTTGTCGTAACTATGTTTTGTATTTGCCTTTGAAAAAGACTCATTGGGAGTCGAAAGCGCTTAGGCTAGTTAGTTACTAGTTTCGTACTGTTCGTCGTCAGTTTATTGCATCTATATATATATATATATATATATATATATATATATATATATATATATATATATATATATATATATATATATATATATATATATATAGTTACGACCCTGTAGTTAAAGTATGTGTGTGTTGAGGAATGAATTTTGTGTAAATCTTTTCATTTTATTTTATTTTATTAAATGTAATTATTAATATGATTATATTAATATCAGTCTAATATGATTTTAAAAAACATCGTATTTACTTGAGTCGTAAATGTGACTCATGTGAGCACGTGCTGTGTATGATAACAAATTTATTAGAAGTAAACATTCAAAAATAACTGAACACGATTGGCTGATACTTGGTCAGGCTTTTCTAATGTCCAGAAGTATTACGAAATTGCATGCGTCCTCTTGCGCGTGTAATTCAAACAACGTATTAGCTTCTTTTATATACAGAGCTATTTTGTAAGACGTTCGGAGTCAGGGACAGACAGTCGAGAATCATACACATTCCTACGAGTCATAAAGTCAGGTAATTGTAACATCTTGGAGTTATACAACTTATATTACCTTTAAAAGGTAGTTTGTGCTAGAAGAAGATGTCTGTTTGTATGTCTACGTAGAACAACATGTTTTGAAGAAGAGCTAATTTTACTTCGTTTTTTTTTCTGAATAATTGTTTTCCTGAGAACAACATTACTGATTTGGACAAAGACATTTTCCCGAAAATATTCTAAATTGGAACGATCAAGACAAACTGTGCTTTATTGTGTAAATTCTGGAATTTTCTGTTAGTCTTCGTCTGACGTAGTTATCCGCCATTTTGGACCGGAATTGAACTTCAGACTGTATTTAGAACTTTTTACAGAACTTATGTTTCTATTTTGAACAAACAATTTGGATCATTTCTGTAAACCGTAAGTCTTGCTTAATATAATTATATCTTGTCATGTTTTCTAGGATAAAAAAAAAACAATTTTGTTAGAATTTACAAAGCTTGTTGTCTTCACTCTTTCTTTTATGTTACTTTGAACGAGCCGATACATAACAATATATTGCAGAATTTCTTCGATTTCATTCCGCGATACGTTTAATGCACATAAACACTTCCATCCGTTACAATGACAATACAAACGCACTGATACTTGTAACATCAAATCATTAAGTTTAGATTATCATTGCCATTCTAAATCATTTTGTATTCGGTTAATTTAGTGCGCTTGCTCGTTGTTTCTTAAACACGTTATGTGTCCTTTTATCTGAAAATCTTTTATAGAGGTTATGTTGTCGTACTCGCATCATTTCACCATCTGGATTAACTAATTCAAAGTTTAATATCATTTTCCGAGAATGCTATAATATTTACAACACGTCCTCAATTTATAAATGCTGCTATAATTATGCTAAGAAATAGTTTTGATACTTTTAAATGTTTATAAAACTATTCTTCAGCAGAAATTAGTATTGCCATCCTCTTCCGAAATAAAATGGTAATAATTTACTTTGAATATAGTTTTGTTAAATTACTCATGTCTAAAGCATAAGCCGACTTGTATTAGTTGCCACTAATTTAATACAAAATTCAAAATTAGGCGAAGATATAATATACAAGATTCAAATAATTTAATGTAATCTTGATTTCTTATTTCCATAACATATTACTCTGCCTTATCTATTATCTGGAACATGAATTCAGTAAAACATAATTTCAACATAATCAAATCCGAAAAATCTAAATCTTCTAATAGTAAATACTCCATTTATTATTGCAACTAAACCAAAATCAATTCATATATTGAGAATATAATAATAATCAGATATTTGGTTCTTTTTTAAACCGTCTTATAAGATTAGGTATTTGTTCAGGTTGCTTTAATTTTATTTTTTTAATTTTATAAATTGTAGTATTTTTATTATACTACTGCTTATTTCAGTTACTGCTTTGCTTTTAATTCAGTTTTAAGTTGAATTCTGCTTTACTTCAGTTTAAATTCATACTGACTCTTTTTATTTCTGATATAACTATTTAGATTTTTTGCTTAGTGATAACGATTTGTTTCAATCGCGCTACCGATTTTATGTGAAATCTTTCTTTTTTGTTTTATTAGTATAACCAGTTTGTTTATCTTACAATTCAATCACACCAGCTTTAAGTCATAAAAAAACTTTAAAACTCTTAAAAGGTATGGTGGTGGTGGTGGTGGGGATTTCCTTGCCCTTCGATAATAATATGACTTTCTATTTAAGAAATGGAAATAAAACCAAGTAACATTCAAACAACTAATAATTATATAAAGTTCACTTCATTAGTACTTCCGTTGTTGTTATAGATATTTTGTCTACATGTAAACTTTTCATAAAAAGTCTTTATTTTTCTCTTATTGCCTTATTCTTCTAATATTTGTTTAGTTCACTAATAATTTGACTGTTCTGTTTGATGTCTTTCTTCGTGATACAATATTCTTATCTACCTTTATCTGTTATATTCTGTAAATTTAAATTTCTCGTCACTGAGATCATTATCGTTATAGCCTATTGCCTTCTCACCATTTGATCAATACTGTTTCAAGTTACTTCTGTCAGATGCTACAATAGCAAAATATTTTAAACGTTTACTTTATCCTTGAGAGCTTATTAACGTTAGGAATAGAAGTCTAACTACATTTTGAGTCCAGCCCTTCAAAGACGTAAATTCGTCTTTCCTATAGACAAAGGGCGTTATCTCTTGCCGCCCATTACCTTACCTTTTCTGCCTACATGTGGCACTAGTTTAACTTAAGTACAACATTGTGTAACAGGATGCTCGTACTGTGGAGAGGGTGGAAAGGGGATATTAAAATGATATGATCGGGTAGGTATTATAGAAACAATATAGTTTACTAAAAAGATTTACTTTGCCTTCCAAGCTATTCCCCGATAAAATTAAAGTTCAGATAATAAATAATAGTGTAACGGAATAAGGTTATAAATAACCTGGTTTTGCATTGAATCTATTTTACACCTTTATTCGTTGTGCAGGCGTACAAAGTTACCTGGGGTGAATCAGGTTTCTCAAGGTAAATGATTTGGAAATTACATGCGGCGAAAAGTCACGAAAAGCATAGTATACATTAGCATTTGACCATAACTATTATTCACGCCTATGAATATAAGCTTAATACATTTTGAACTGAGACACAAGTCATTTGGATTTTGTCAGTGGAGTGGGTATTCTCCACTGTCGTCTAAGGCCATAGGGCTTATTGGACATTATTAGAGATGACGATGTCATATTGGGGCTGATGGTATCTTATTTTGTTTGAAGGTGTCTTATTGGGGCTGACGGTATCTTATGGGAGATTTAGTGTCTGATAAGAGCTGACGGTAGCTATCTATGGTTGAATATAGCCGTCTGTAGTGCGGTATGCCCTCTATATGTATAGGTATGTGGATGGATACATATGAAGGATTCATGAAGGATATGAACGTGGACCGATAAAAAGGATCTAGTGAAACTGCAGAGTTCCAGTTTGTATATTGAATGATCCAGTGAAACTGTAGAGAAACAGTTTTTAATTTGAATGACTATTCCAGTTTACAGTGATGTGTGTTTATCTGATTGTGTATTCCGTTGAACACAATATTGTTTAGTTGAAACAATAGTGATTACATTATATGAGTATCGATCATTATCCTTTGTCTGTTACATCTCATGTGACTACGTGAATCTCAAAGCTTAATGAATTGGAAGAGATTACGTGAATCTCATTTTACATAATAATACATATTATATTTGTACCTCTCATTTTAGTGTAGAGGTAAAGGAATCATATTTGTTTTCTTTTTATCATTTCGTGAGTGTGTGTAGGGTGATTTGCATCAATTGTATGATAGGAGTGTGAGATTCAGTGAATTTGTTTTATATTCACATATACATCTAGCATTTCATGTTATAAATTCTAATCATTCATAAATTTGTGTTTGTGTCATTCATTTAATCCAAAGGGAGAAACCCTACTCGGTTTCAATTCTGCTACAAATAGGCGAATGGGATGATGAGCATCCAATAACTTATGATAAGAAAATTTGAATCGTCACATGAAGATTAACCCACTCTCCTAAATGCAAGCATAACAATAGTAGTGGATGTGATTTACATCTAGAAAGAAATACTAAAATAATGACATATTACTACAAAAACTTTCTAGCCGAATGCAGAGAATGCTGCGCCAGGTTCTCTTCCGGGTGTTGTGCTTATGCCTACTGGGTGTGGTAGACTCTTGTGCGACTGAGCCTGGGACTATCAGATCCAGAGTGTGTCGATGTGGTAACAAGTCTCGAATATGAATACTAGACAAAGTTGACTGGGCATTCCAATATAATGCCTTGATGAAAGCACGATATCTATTATTAAGAAATTACGGACAACAACAAGACTTGCAGAGATGTCACTTATTTCGGTTAGCAGAACCCTTCCTGCCGCCACTGTACTCTGGCGGTAGGTCCTTATAGACGGTTTGTATTAGCCACTTCATCCGCGATTAGAGGATTGAGTGTTAAAGGAAGAGGCTTCTTAGAATTCCACGAAATGGCTCCGTTCTGTTGAAAGCCTCAGGTGATGCGTTAATACATAGGGGACGCTTGATGACGTTTGATTGACCTTTGATGACACCGGTTGCATCATATGGATCTGAACGAAACCAACGGTAGACTAGGTCAACAGAGAAGGTATGTAATTTACAGGCTTTGTATATCAAAGCTAATGCTATCTGAAAACGGTTTTGCGTAAAAGGATCCTCAACCAGGTCATGGCGAAAGGCTGGAACATAATTGAACTCAGCTAGGTCAGAACAATTAAGAAATAAAAAAGTGATTAGGCCTATGCAACACAACCGATCAGATCTTAAACCCCAGGATATTTTGTGAGAAGTATTGCAAACACCAGAAAGATCAGTACCACGTCTTCGCGGATTTCAAGAATGTATTTGACAGGGTATGGCATGTAGCCTTGTAGGCTACCACGAGACTGTACAACATCAATGCCAAACTCATCACATTAATAAAGCACCTCTATGAAAAAATCACCAGTGCAGTATACTTCAACGGCAGTACATGGAACTAGTTCAGAACAACAGTCGGAGCTAGGCAAAGCTGTCTGCTCTCTCTCTCTCTCGCACTCTTCAACAAGTTTTTGGGAGAGAATTATGACCAACACGCTTGAAAAAGAATGAAATGGCTGTCAGCATCGGACGCAGAACAGTCACCAACTTACTTTTTGCAGACAACATTATTGGACTAGCAGGAGATGAGCAAGGAATAGTTTGCTAGGAATAGAGCGTCGACAAAACCTATCAGCCTATGACATGGGGATCAGTGCAGAGAAAAACAAACTGATGACCAACAACAACTGAAACCCATCTGGAACTACAAGATTATCGCATTTAGTGTAAAGTTCAGACTGATGATCTCACCGGTTATCTCCATATTTCTCTACGCCTGTGAATCATGGACCATATCAGGTGACAGGATACAAGCCACAGAGATGAGATCCTCGGCGTCTCATACAAAGAGCATGTCATGAATGAGGATCAGACAAGCCACTGGGCCTCACGAAGACCTCCTGAGCACAGTGTCAAAACGCAAATTGCAGTGTTATGGGCATGTCTCATGATCATCAGCACTTGCCAAGACAATCATGCATAGCACGGTACAAGGAAGAAGAAATGGAGGCAGGCAGAGAAAGAGGTGAGAAGACATTCGAGCCTCGACAGGCTTGATATTGAGCGACTCCCTGAGAAAGACATTAAATCAAGAGAAATAAAGGAAGCTGGTTGTTCAGTCTTGTGTTGTATCTCAACGGTCTACCAGATTACGGGACTGAAATTAAAGTAGGTACAAATTTAGAGAGGCCTTTTATCCTACCTGTCATGATCACGGAACGTGTCTGATATAACAGTAGCCATTTAATAGTAATCGACGACGCCATTTTCTTTTCGAACTGGCAAAGAAAACACAAGCTACTTGTATGACAGAATAACCAGTCTGAAAATACGCCACTTTCCTTCGTAGACCTTTAAAGTGCAGGGCCTTTAATATGGTGCTGAAGGGTTTTTAAATCTTTTCACTGCAAGGCTATCCTGACAAGAGCCAAGCGTAAAGAAAACGTTCCGTTCAAGATTGGATCACATGGGTATTAATTGGTTGAAAAAATTCAGTTTGGCCGGGATCGTTCAGGGTAGATCTATCACTAGATTGAGAAGATGGTTGATTTAGGATTTCTCCCATCGGAGAGGGGAAAACAAAATCATTTTGCATTTTACCCCCTCCATGTGCTTTATAATCTTTCGAACTAAGACAATTTGGGGGATAGGCAAATTACCCAAAACCCTACCAGCTGAGAGAAAGAGCATAGACGGATTAAACTCTGCGCTCTGGTTCTGGTTAAATGGAGGTGGACATTTTGTGATTCATTTTCGGTTTTTAAAGGAACAATCACTGAAACCCGCTCTGATAAATATGATGAAAGCTCAACGGAGGAAGGGACTACTTTGTATGAAGAATATATTCCCGTTATGACAGTCAATCGGAAAAGATTCTGAGTCTGCCTGGAAGGTGCCTGATCTGGATGTCGATGTCGCCTTATACATACCAACTACATAAGGACCAGACCAGAATGTAGAGTTGGGATGATTTGATCCGTTCTAGTTATCTGACATGATGAGTACTATCTCGTTCTGAAGATAATCGTTTGAAAACTGAAATGCTTTGCTGATAATTATTATCTCCAATATATTAATGTGCAGAAATTTGTCCTCATTGTCCTCAGCTGTGACCCCATTATTTGTTGACTGTGAAATTCAGTAACAGATGTATACTCAAACACATATGTTTGGATTTGTACACATGGTCGTGCCTTGCGCTGCTGTTCGAGAGAGATTTTTGTAGTGAGGCAACCATGGATGAATCAATGGTCCAGAATTGATACTATTTCACTCGTTACACTGATCATGCAATCGAGAGGCATGGAAGACGAATGCCCCTGAGATAGAAATGTCGTCTATAAAGTGTGCGTGCGACCTTTCTGGATAGGATCAGCCGTTCTAGAAACAATCAGAAGAGTTGCAGAAACTCCGTGTGGGATTAATTTTATCTGGGAAATGAATTCTGCGACGACGACGATTCGGACTACCCTAGGTTGAGGTATTGAGAAAATCTATTCCATGATGGAAGACCTGATGGGATGGACAAAGATTACACTTAACAGTTGATCAGAAAACTTTGATGATGCAAAATGGAAGTAAAATCGTTCTTTCGTTTGATTAAAATGTAACTGATCATATGTTTTTACGCTATCGGTAGGTAGATAAAGTAGATTAGGATACCATATAGTGTAGTTGTTTAATAAATGCTAAAGGACGTTTCTTCAAGCTGGGAAAGAGCGTGAATATGATACCAATTTCCTCGGAATGAAAACCGTGGCAATTTTATAAGGACGGATTAACAGGAATTTGAAAACACATGTATATCAAATAAACATAGTTGCCAAATTTTTCGGACGGATACAGATGACTGATCTTCCCGTGTCCATCGCCAATGTCATTGACTCTTCTAACCAGAAAGGACATGGAAAGAAAAATAAAGAGATTGCGGATTCAATTTAATCTCCACCGCCTTCTTCTCGATAATTATTTGGGTTTATTGCTATAACATAATGCATGTCCTTTACCGAATCAGATAGTACTTCCGTCATGGAATGGACAGAATGAAAGGGAGCGATTGGAATACAGAAATCGAAAGAGACAATATGGACTACCCACTCTTTTGGTTGAAAGAGACCGATCCAACACTGTTTGAGAAACAATCAAGATTCTGGCACCTACCGGATAATTATCTACGTCAGGTTGGTAACAGAAGTAGACGACTAGAAAGCCGATGAATCAGTTCAGAAAATTAGTTTCCTATCACCTTCATGTGACAGCCTACGTAACCTGATTAGCAGATTGTCTTGATGCATAGGAATGGGATAGGAGGTAGCTCTTGGGTTAAGCAAAGAACGATTCCGCATTTCCTTTGCACCGGTAATCACATCATTAAGGATGAATTGGAGATAGTGTATAAATGGATGTTTGTTGTGCAGAGAGACTGAGGAATAGTTCTTAAGTTATCTGCCTCCACAAGAAAAAGGCGATCCAAAAGAAGGTTCCCAAGGTCTGGGTGGGATAAGCATCTCCGACCGTATCTGCAAACCTGAAAATTAACCATAGACACCAATCCAACAAAAATATCGTGGCCATTACATTGCGAACGAGCTTCGTATTGTATTCAGAATGTTTTTATACACCGTTCAGAAGCAGGTGAAGTCAAATGGACCGCAGCGTAGCCCTTGTCTAACGCCGGGAAATCTGCAATGAGGGCATCATAATGGTTCTTGTACTAGCGAGATTTCAAAAAGTGCTCGAAGTTGACTCTCAAAAAAGAGAATAACTCTGCAATTGCCTAGGTCACTGGATTTGGCAGATAGACTCTCAGCCAATTCCCAGAATTTCCCAACTGCATAGAAGACGGAAGAAATAGGTGATTTTCTCTTCATCAAAAAACAACTGAGGCCTTGACTCTCTTATGCTGTTGTTGAAACGGGTGTGTAGCACATTCAGAGTTCGGTAAGCTCAGTCCGCTCTTAAGTGGTATTTGACTATTACGTATCAAGTTTATGCCGACATTCAGTATGCGCCTCATCTTGGTCGAAACTAAGACCGATATCTGCATAACTCATTCCCGGAAACATAGACCAAACCTGGCCGTTGTCTCTAATACTGTCAAGGTACTGTCCATGACGGTAAACCGTCAGTAAATACCTAGCTATATCGTCAGATGTAGTCTCGAAAGAGTACGGACGGCAAACAACTAGTACGAGTATTGTGATTTCTAAAAAAAAAAAAAACAACGTGCACACGGCTGTACTGTCCAAGTAATGGCAGTGTTAGACGGACGGACGAATTTATCAAGTAGAATATCGGTAATATTATCATTCCATGGCTGAACTTGACGAGGTATAGAAGAGTATGTAATTGAAGCGATGCTGTCACTGAAGAGTATGGCTCGAGAGCCAGACAGCAGCTTAAACAGCATCAAATCTAAATTGTGGCTAGACAGTAAGGCTCATTCAAGTCATGTTAAACCCTGTATGGACCTTTCAGGCCCTAAGACCATACCAGGACATGCGGGATGACTTACACTAATGTGTGATGCCTAGAATTAGGAGGAATAGGTATCAAATTATCCAGATGTAACAGGGATCTGGACAAGTCATGCCAAAAGGATCAGTATTCTCGGTCTTTGATGTTTATGTTCAGACAGGGAATTATGCAAGGGACTGTTTTAAGTCTCTAGCTGTCTTCATTGGGCTTGCTGAAGGATCACGGGGTGGGGGAAGGTCATGATCAGAACTATTCCTACTGTTTGGCATAGACAGCAGAATTCAGAGAGCCAACCAAATTAGATAATCTTACATAACATTGTATGATCATATTAGTGTACGATGTGATCGATCACTTCTCTGGTTTTTCAAATGTACAGACAATGAATGTAAATTTTCACTTCTCTGGCTTTTTAAAGATACAGACAATGGATTTGAGTCTTCGCATCAAACTTTTCTTATCGATTTGTGCTACATTTAGATCTGGTGGTTCTTTACAAACTGACTTTATATTCATATTGAAGATTTTGCGCCGTAACAGTCGAGTTGACCCTCTTTCTCGCAAGCTTCAGTCAATTATAACGTGACATTAATGGAGAATTGTTTTCCACAAACTTAGACAAGAACTTTCTATTTCAGGCATTCATTCCAACCCGCGAGTAAAGAAATCCCGTCAATTCCTTTGTTCAGAGAATGTTTCAGCAACGGTATTAATCATAATCAAACTGTTCTCTGAACAATTTCACGCATGCGAAACTGGAACTGCCTTCAACAAACACGCTAATATTTTGACAGTGACCCAATTGTTGAAGATGTTAATGGCATTGAAACATATTCTGGCTATATTATCTGAAAGTGTTTCGCTCCTTGACTGACTCTAAGAATATTGGCACAAGGGAAACACGGTCCAATCTGAAACGCTATTCTTTAGGGCATGCAGAAACATTGCAGCCGGATGTCACCGTCATGGACAACAATGCAGTCCTAGACAGAGCCGGTTGGTTGCGTGTGCGAAGTGCGCGATGCACACAGACAGTGGCGGTGCCGATTAATATGTGAGAACCGTTCTGAAAGGAGCTAAACAAAGGTTTGGGAAGTCGCTAGACATTCATCGCACACACAACGAAAGTACAACGCGCTGGGCATGGTCCTAGGAAAGACAACTTAGATCCCTTCAGTGACGGTCGCAATTATACGATGCAGAATCCTTATAATTCATGGAGACAGTGCATCAGAATCTTCGACAACAAATTAAAGAAGTTGCACATATTTATACAGCCCTTACCTTATGCAGAGGAAATTCCAGTACAGGTCCGAGAACTTCCGACATTATTGACTGGGAGTAATACAATTGTCTATTTTAGTAAAAAGTGTTCTTTCTCCATGTTCCGTGGAAACTTACAGGCTCAGTTGGAAACACTACATCGTTTCTTCAACCTCTTTAAAACTCCACTGCACTATCCATTTTTTTCCAAGTACCACATTGGCAATTTTCATTTCATATCTTTCTGAATAACATTACAAATATACTATTTCTAGTCCTTCCCAGATTCACTATCAATGCCATTCGTTTGGTTCTATTTAAGACCATGTTTTTCATTGCCCTTCATGCATTCTTGCGTTTAAAGGAAACGACTGACAAGCTGGTTGAGGAAACCCAACTTTAGTTTTCTCGGATTCAAATAAGTGACGTTAGTTTAATTGTCAAGTTTACACATTACACACACTCCTAGAGTACCCCTTTTTCCTAAATGTCATGCCCCAAAAAATAAAAGTCCAGGGTCATATCCATGCGCAGCGTCATTATTCACAGCTACTGGGGTGGCATTTGGGACCACTCTTTATTACCTCTTGGGGCGGATTGTTCCAAAACTAAGTTTTAGGATTAGGGAAACATCAGGGTGTTAGGCATAATATATCAGATAGTACTATTCGGGTCTTGGGTGGGTGCCAGTCATATCCTTTTGAGAAATATATCCGCCTGAGCGATAGAATTTCCAGATTGTAATTTAGTGCTGATTTCATGTTTGTTTGGCACATCACCATATAACTTTCTACTGCCTGATTCTGCTTTTCAATTTTTTCTTTCGGGTCTTGTAGATGCACAGGCCGATGCCGACGTCCACACCATATGGACACTGTACTTCATATTGGTTCATACCAAATACAACACGTCAGTTTTTCACTGGCGTTCTGTGACAGGGAAATACAAGCATATTTTGGATAGTGTGTGCATAGCTCGGCAGTCTCGTGGGTGCATAGGCTAATACAGCTGTCCACGTCATAATGCACTCTTCATATAGGCTTATGGAGAGTATTTCATATGGGTTCATTGAAGGCGTGACCATCATACATCACATCATTCTTCTATTGTCGTTCAGTGGCATGGAAGACAAACATTTCAGGAGATTGTATGCCATTTTGACAACGTATGCAAGACTGGTGGTTTTAATGGAGAAATCAGTGGCCCGAGAAAAGAATTATGGTGACCTGTTATAATTATGCAACTGATGAAATCGTTAACAAAGGCCGACTCAAAATACCTTTTATAATGAAATTTGTTTCAAGATTAATATGGTGTGCTGCCAACGAACAATTCCTTATTCAAGCTCGCCATATACCTGGTAGGGATACCCTTATAGCTGATAATCTCTCTCTCTCTCTCTCTCTCTCTCTCTCTCTCTCTCTCTCTCTCTCTCTCTCTCTCTCTCTCTCTCTCTCTCTCTCTCTCTCTCTCTCTCAGGTTGAAATTTGAAATTTCGGCACTTGGTTCCCCAAGCAAGTCAAACTCCAGCTCTATGCCCCCTACAACTACAGAGTAGAAATTTTAACAAAGCATGTGCAGGTCTTGTGGTATTTATCAGTGTCCAATATACTAGGTCAGTGTACAAAAATGGCTTCCAGTGTTTGGTGAATTTATGGCCATGTCAGGCATTGTTACGCGTGCTTACTCTTTGCCCGTACTTTCAGAAAATGTTTTGATTTATTTAGTCACATATTGTCACACCAGGTTTCAGCAGCAACAATCCATAGTTAAGCCATACCTTGCAGGGATTAGATGACATTACCTACAGGCTGGGCATAGTATCCCTCTCCAGGAGTCCGACAGACTGCATGAGTATACTTCATGGGATAAAGAGGATCACCCTTTCAAATAGTAAGCCCAGATTTCCTATTACATGCAGTTGGTGGTGCAGTTGTCACCTATGTTAATTGAGTATTTTCAGCCGATATGGATTTGTCACTGCGTGCATGTGTCTGGTGGCATTTGTTTTATTCTTGCCATGTTGTGAATTAACAGTTCGATCATATCAAAGCATTTCTTCAGGCAACTACCAGAGGATTCGGGATGTGACCTTCTCAGCAGACAAATCTATGTATCTTCTGACCTTGCCATCTTTAAAAAATGGACCCATTTTGCGGTGGTGTCAAGATTTCATTCTGTCGGAACTCGTTGTTGTGCCCCGTATCTTGTAATGAGTAGTATTTGAGTCAGAGGCGTCGTCAGAGGCGTCATGGTTCTTTAGCTGGAGGTCGTGTTGCAAATGCTGTTTTATTTGTGGATTCATCGTGTCGTCCATTTAATAGGGACTTTTTCTGTCGTACTTGAAGCTCCTGTTGCGATGAATGGGCTATAATGAGCAAAACTTTCTGTCATTCGTTTAATATTCAAGCAACCACAACTGCACCTGCAGTTGGAATGGAGGACTATCGAATTAGAACTTTATAACGTCATGCTATACGTCTACATCAGATTTCAAACTAACCGACTTTCTGCTCATAAACAGTTGTGTACATACATTTAGTATCATGTGCTTTGGACAAATGGATTTTCACATTACAAACAGGCATCCTCCTAGGGGCTCTCATTTAATATTTTTTAATATCAAATTCAATTTGGCATTTTCACCAATCGGATAGTCATAAGCTATATTAATAATGTAAAGCTCATGCCCATTAAAAACATTTCTTGTACAGTTTTAAGTCGATTTAGTTACGATGGATCAGCCAGAATAGATTAGCATGCTGAAATCTGCCTAACATATTATCTACTTAGGCTGGGATCAGCCAAGTATATACTTGAATGCTGGGATCAGCCTAGTACATATTTTACTTGAACTGGGATCAGCCTAGCACAGTCCATGGAAGCTTGGATCAGCCCAGATTACTCAATAATGTTGGGTTCAACTTAGTTCAAATTACCCTTAAGCTTGGATCAGCCCAGATTACTCAATAATGTTGGGTTCAACCTAGCTCAAATTACCCTTAAGCTTGGATCAGCCCAGATTATACAATAATGCTGAGAACAACATAGCTTAGATTTACTTGAAGACAAGATGACCCCAGAATATATTCAAATGCTGTGATCAGCCTAGTACAAATTTACTTATGCTTGGATCATATTAGTGCCAATTATATTTCAGTAGGGATCAACCCAGAAAACACTTTAATGCTGAGATTCAGTCTTTTACACTGAGCAGAGATCTGCCTTGCACTAATTCTACTTCAGCTAGGATTAGCCGAGAATACACTGTAATGTTGGGATCAGCCTTGCACTGATTGGGAATCAGTCTTTTGCATTCAGATTCTAGCCCATTAGCAGCCCTCACAAAGTGAGCCAAATATTTTTAAAATATTTAAATTTCGTATTGATGTTTTTTTAGTTAAGAGTATGATGATGTAGACTGTTGGTAATAATCAACAGTAACATGTTTGAGAGAGAGAGAGAGAGAGAGAGAGAGAGAGAGAGAGAGAGAGAGAGATGCATATATTCATGTATCCCATATTACTTAAAATGTATGTATTAAATCATTTCTCGTAAAATTCAGTATTGTTTTCTTATGTATAAATGATCTGCATAATTTTAATATGATCTGCATTATTTATATGAAGTGTATTATTTATTATTGATGTGCATTATTTATTATGTGATCTGCATTATTTATATGATATGCTTTATTTATTATATTATAAGCATTACTTAAATAGTGTGCATTATGTATTATATGATGTGTATTATTTATTTCATGATGTGTATTATTTATTATGTGATATGGATTATTTATATTATATGAATTATTAATTAAATGATCTGCATTATTTATATGATGTGCATGTTTATTATTAATGTTTTTCTAATTATATACTTTTTTGTTTATTACAGTATGCTCTTTATTCATTAAATATTTTATATAACTATGTGAAAACAGTTATGGTTATGAATAGTTCACGTCAATCAAAGCAGCACAAGGTTGCTATAGTATGTAGCATTAATAAATGAAATGTGAAGAATGCCATTAAGATGGCTGTTGGATGCACATTGTAACTTCATATTTTGGTATATCATTTACGTTACCGGATTTAGGTTGGAAACAAAGGAAGGAATTGAAGGCTCAGACCAAACAAAAAATGCACTGTTCATGAGTCTTTACCAAATATATTTTATTGCTCCATAAAATAATTGTAGTAATAAAATGTATGATGTGTATTTTATGGATATCTTCATCAAACTGTAAATATTGATATAATAACTACCTCCTTATGCATAAGACCTGTCATATGTAAGTTTATTATATCATTACGTACATTCCTATTGTTGTCTTGTTACCAAGTAGCCGTTGATACATTTAGACACATGCCGTCTATACTTGAATAAAATCAAACAACAAAGACCCTGATCTGCCTATGCATAATCAGTCTGCAGATCATGGTCTTCGTTGTGTTCCACTGATTTTCTGTACAAACTGCATTAACTGAAATGTGCTGGTGCATTGTGTATCTCAGATCTGAATCTGTGCTGTAGTGCAGTTGAATCTGACACCTAAAAGAGAACTCAATGAATTTCACTTTCATCGAAACGATGTTTGTGATTGAGAAGGATAGGAACAGCAGTGTAAAATATTTAGAATCACAACAAAATTAAATAATATAGAAAGAAATCGCAAAAATATAATTAAAACATTATGAAAAAGTATTTTTACCGGTTAGAGTTCTGTCTTTCTTGCAAAGTCGCTCCAGTTCTGCAAGCTTTAGCATCATGGTCTCAACGTCATTTTCTAGAAGTAGACGTTTCTCCTTTTCATCTTGAAGACGATACCGGACTGCTTCTAGGTCTGCGTCCCCTACGTTATCCAGGAGACACGTTTATGGGCCGAATAGAGAGCATAACAATGTCAATAAACGGACCAAAATATACGGTTCCATGTTTCATTTGCGCCACTGAGTTACAAGCTGCTGGTATATAAATGCGCAGAAAACTTACGAGCAGAATTAATGTACACTAGACAAACTAAAATCTATGGCATGGACGTATAAAGGAATTTGAAAGTGCTCTGGGAATAAACGAAAGATCCAATGTCGGGGGAGGGGTTGTAATGGATATTTTTGGGGGGAGTGTAATGAACAGAATACCTCCTGAGTCCACACGACAGCGCCTTCCTCATTCTTCGTGGAGAAGCCGAGTCTAATTTAGAAAATGTTATAGTAAATTCTACGCTGTTACTTTGAGTATACTTTGAAAAAAAGGGTTTAATTATGTAAAGCTCTGCCCACACAAATATGTGAGCAATCGGAATATGTAAAATTTGTTGCCTTTGCTAGAAAATCTAGTATTCTGACTTTTTTCTGACTAACCTTCAGCACTCCCGGCACGAGAAGAACGGATTTACTTATTGTTTCAAATTTTACGGGAATGGATTGTCTTGATTACACACTGAAAACAACTTATAACCAAGTCTTCGGTCAATTATTTTGATCTAATGGTTCTTGGATGATTTGAAAAGTCTAAATTTCATTCAGGTCCATTAAGATAATAATTTAACTTAGTTTCTATTTCAATCTCACATAAACCAAGATGGAGTAATTGTGTATACAATCATATGTGAATGGCGATGAAAAAAGACTTTCAACATTACGACGCTGTTTAGATCTGATATTAGCTTATAAGTAATGCCAGCTTCTTGACCTGTATCTGATTGCCTTGTTAATATAAGTACATATACATAATTTCAATTGCGAATATGTAAATTATATAATTCCCTATTTATAACAATGAAATGCCTCCCCACAGTACATATTTCGCTATAAATAAATAAATTAATTTCTTACGTCGCAGCTATTAACTGCCAACAGCCAAATGGTATGAAGGGTTCACGTGTTTTCACAAAGTATTGCTGATGTGGATACCAAAAATTGGAAGATATCTCCAGGATAAAAAGGGAAGCAACTTAGTTTTCAGAATTACGACTGCACATCTGTGGTTCGTTAGACGCATATCTATTTTTTATTGCGACGCTTTATTGAATACATCATGCAACATAGAATTTGTGATTGTATACAATCCCAAATGCATCGAGAGCTGTGGTTGTTCAGTAGTTTAACCACTGACCAGAAGGGTGCGGTTTCACTTTGTATATCTCTGCATATACTTTTTGAAACTAGCGTATGTAAGACATCATTCCCTACTCCCAGTGACTTAGACTTGGACCATTAAATTTCACCGGACGGTGGGAGGGGCACTCGAATATGGTTTATGGTCGAAATGTAATACTTTAGCAGGGAGGGCGAACCCTACAAATTTTTGCGACAAAATCGATTAAAGCCTCAGAATGCCCAATAGAGCCTTCCTACGAAATCTCATATTTCAACCCCCCCCAAAAAAATAAAGACCCCATTTTACAAATGGAGCCTTAGCGATTTTGTCATAAATATGTTGTCATAACCACCCTAAAATTGCTGCCAATAATTGCTATCATTGTTGTCATAGCCCTGCCCCCGCTGGAAGGATTTCAGGGTTAATACAAATGATTTAACCGAATATTTGTTAGCTTTTCACAAACAGACTAATCGATAATACTTCACCACGTAGATCAATTAAATTATTTGACTGATCGGTGAGTGTAAAATTAATTCTAGTTAGCGAATCATTTTGACATTTCATATAGACTGGATTAGTCTGATTCTCAACAATTAGAAATCCTGGAGGAGCTGTTGGCGTAAATGAATAAGAATGTAACCTTGTCGGGCTTTATTTGATTGCTCGAGATTAATTTGATAGCTTCCTTCGATTACATCACAAGTTAAATTAAGCGCAATCACCGATGAAATGTCCACATTGTTCGGTGCGATATGTCTACCGTCGCCGTTTTGAGAATTATTGTGAGTCAATATAGTTGGTTTGGGTTGTTTATTTTCCCAATCGTCATGGATTATTCTGAATCCCTCGTCGATGGCCGCTCTGAGATCTCTCTTCAATTCTGGTATGTTATATCCTGGTAGTTTAAACGTTGGAATATCTTCAACGGGGATTTTATATTTCTCTGCAAAAAAATTTACTTAATTCAGGATCACCTGCTATTTCTTGAATGGTTCGAGAATGATATTTTTCTGCGTCATCGATAATTTTATTACATGTAGCTACCACGCTGATGAATTCGTCTTTAGTGAGAGAACCAGATCTTAGAGATACTAACAATAACTAAAGATCATTATTTATCGCTGTGAATCTATCAGTAATATGACGTTCATCTAACTCCTCATTAAACTTTTCAATTAACTCTTTCTTCAATTTCTCCTTCACCATTTCATCCTTCTCTTTCACCAATTTTTCTATCCTCGCCTTCATGACCTTTAAAACGCTAATCGCGATCCCCTCATAAATCGCCTTGCTAAGGAGATTAGAAGATGTACTTCTGCGATCTCTATTACCTTCTACTGGAATCTCGGATGCTATCTTATCAGTGATATAATCAGACTTTACCGGCTCGGGTTTGGAAGTGCTAGCATTTATACCAGGTGGATCTTCGGGCCATCCTAATACTGTTCTTACTGAACTGTTATAAATATCTACAACATACCCAGGAGAGCCTATTTCAATTGCAGATGATAGTGTTGGTTCATGAACTGTTATCGCGATTTTTGATTCCCTTCTAGTAATAGATTTTATTCTACGTTTTAATGCATTATTAATTTGCTCAATTTGATAGGACCCAGTTGGTATTGAAACAACGTTCCAATCTGGAGTGTCATCTTTTTTATTTCTATACGCAAATACCAGAGAATTATTAGGTCTCTGACCACCAAATGGAACCGATCTAATATTAGGCCAACTATGATACACTCGTAATTTTGCCAACGCGATTTCCTTTACTGAAACAGGGGAAGGAAAATTCACACTGAATTCAGGGGTTGTTGACGATGTTGATATCATGCTTGTTTTCCGCGGAGTGGTATTTTCTGCTATCCGCTGAAGTAGTTGAATCTCTTGCGACATTATGATTATTATTATTATTTACAATGTCTAATTTCGCAAATAGATGAAAAGACGCTAGCGTGTTTAATCGCAGTATCATAAAAATGTATCATCGCGGAGAACTCGTCTTCGGTAATTATCGTATCATCAATCGATCATGACATCAACGAGGACAACTGTGAGTAACCGTTAGATACTGTTTGATGTTTTACTATATAGTCGTTAAGTTTTTCTTGAGAACACGATGATATTCTTTTAGTAATATCATTTGCAATTCCAGCAAATGTTGTCACCGCGGAAATAGCAATTGGGACAGCAATCGGAGCTACCATTGTTACTGAAGATAGTATAATACCAGCACCGGCCATTATACCAGATACCGAGTACACTGTAACATCAATCGTGGTAATTCTCCTGCGATATTTTTTAATTTTTATTTCATACTCATCAATGAGTGTTTTGAGTTTCGTTAAAAACTCTTTGCCGGTATCATAGCGATATTACGATGACGGAGTCATATTATTTTAAAATCTCAAGTGGTTTCTAATTGTTAAAAATTCTAATTCAGATCAGCTACAAACTCCATGTACCATACAAATGATGTCTTATTTAAATTAGGATCAGTGCTTGTTATTGTAAACCATTTGTATTCACCCACGTCAATAGTCGTTGAAATCACGTTGTTGTATCCATATGAAGTCAATGATGATATATTAAACTGATTCAGTGACACTATTGTTAATCGATAAATACCCTTGTTTGACACAGTGAGAGTTATTGTATTCTTTTTAGGTTCCCAATCTAATGATCCAGAGAGAACTGTGTATACCATATTTATGATATTCCTCTCATGAGGAATCTTGATTTTTTCAAGTAGCGGAAGATTGTTTTTGAACGTTGTAATATCCGTGTTGATTGCTTCCAATTGCCGATTAATCGCTGATATTTTTTCGATGGATTTTTTTAATATCCGGAAGTTTGATATCTAGTTTATCAAGTGGACCTCCCAAAAATTTATCAACAATGTTTTTACGAAATGTTGAAAACTGTTTTACGTGTTCTTCATATCTTAATTGAAATGTTGCAATTTCCAACATAGATGCTTTTATCTCTGCAATATTCGGTGTGGTTACTGCTGGATTTCCAAAGAAATTCTAGCAGCTGTTTGTCGATTTTGTCTACGTTTGACTTTTGTAATTCATACAATTTATTGAATTCAGCTTTATGATTGTTATATTCATCATTGAGTGATTTTAACGCTTTTGCTGTGCTATCTACTGTTGTTAGTTTATCCGTGATCGTCGAAACAAATACCCCGGGTTTGAGTTTTCCATCGTTTGAATATAACGCTATTGTATTTTCAACGACGTCACGTCTTCGTATTAAGATATCATCCAATGACACATTACTAGATTTCAATTTGCCCTGGCGATCTTGAAATACAACTTTTTTCCCAGGATCTACACTTGACAAGTTTAATGTCTCAGCGATTTCATCTTCGATTATTTTTTTTTACATCTTCGACAGCGAATTTACTATCGGTTTATGTTTTTTTTTTACTCTGATAGAGGTCGTCCCCAAATATCAATCATTATACGAAAACGCTAACGTTTTTCTAAATAATTTCTAATTGGTGAAAACGCTATCGTTTTTGCCATTGCCCGCTGACATATTCATTAACAACAACTTGTGGTGGTTTCCTTGGAAATCTAGATATCTCTGCAAGGACGTTTAATACTTCACGACCGCATATCGGTGGATCATTTAACTGTTGTGTTGGTAGCGTGGAATAAAAAATTGGAGCCAACGATGATCTTGTTATTGTAGATACATATCGCATAAATTCTTTTGGTGGAGTTAATCCATATGAATCAAAATAGACAATTCCACGTGGATCAATTGCATATGCGACCCAATGAGTTCCTTCTCCGATGCTGTTATCAAGAATGATAATACCCGTTTCATTTTTCATTGGTTTTGACGGTAATTGATCTCTCATGAAAACTCCTCTAAAGTTTTTTATTGATAACGATTTTACAGCATCGATTAAATCAAAATTGGACATTGGTGAAAATCCAAGGGATTTTTCCACTAATAAGTCGTTCCTGGTATTCTTAGGCCCGTGCCCTTGTACCAATTGTGTGGGGTTCCTGGTAGTCTTAGACCCTATCCCTTTTTTATAGCCATTCCCAGTAGCCTTCTTCAGGGCCATTCCTGCAGCAGTACCAACGGCTCCTAACGCTGCGGCCTTCGCAACCGCTGGGGCAGCCGCTGCAATCAATGCTGGAATAGCAGCTAACAGCGGAAATATACCACCTGATTTTATCATACTGGCGATTGCTGCTTTCGAAAAATCAATTTGAAATCCTCGTTTGTTCTTTATCGTATCATTGAAATGTTTTATTTGACGATCTGTCAATGATAATTTATGCGCACCACCGGACATTTGAGAGGGTTTCAGCGTTATTGTGGTTCCACATTCTTTAGCCGACTTTGATTTCAATTTCTTGACCTGACCATCAGTCAACTGGACATTAACAATACTATATGTCATTTTATTCTAAAACGTAATTTACACTTTTAATTGATCTTATTGTGAAAATCCCAACTACATGTTTTCCAATGGTGCATCAATAAGTCTCATTCGTCCGCCAATTCCTTCTAACAACATTGATTTATCACTGAGAATGACAGCAACTGCTCTATAATCAGCTATACCAGCAGGGCGTTGTACCCGAGCTTGGAAGTATATATCAACAACAGAATGTCTCATAATGTCAAGATGTTCCAATGAAAAGTAATAAATCGGATAGTGTTTTTCAAAATCAATTTGCGATATTTGCAAACCAGTATCAACATTTTGATCACGACCCATAAACGACAATATTCTATGATATACACGTGCTACGCCGTTGTTTTCATAATCAAGCTGTACAATCTTTCCTGGCTCTTGTTGTCCGTTTATTCTCAACGAAACTTCACTTACTCCTAATTTATCAAATATCATATGACTAGATAATTGACGACTCACTCGATTTGCATCCTGTAACGCTATAAAGATATGACGTGGAGCTGAAACACCTTGTTTTGATGCTAAGTGCCATGTAAATTTGCCATTTACATTATCCTGCTTCGTATCAGTCGTTGTTGTTAGCCAACTTAGCAATGATTTTCCACCTGTGTCCATAAACGATAGTAATTGTTGCTCTATTTCGACTGATGGATTCAAGACGGATATCCATAAAACCAATTTATTTAAAATGACTTTACCATCATCAACACCATTAGCACGCCAGATTGCATCATTGTCATTTTCCTTTCGCACTAACACGACTGTATGCTTTGCTCCATAGATGACTTTTCTGACATTTCTACAGAATCCGAATATGTGATGTAACGGAATTGCACATGAAAACCGTCGATGCTGTCCTTTCAATGCTCCATTTCGTGTTGCAAATCCTAGATTGAAATTACCATAGACCCTTTTTAAAATGTCGAATTCAGCGGCTGGTCTACCTTCACGGTCTAGATTATTTGCGAGTTGTTGATCAGCTTCTGCAGTAGCTACCGCAGTTCGTACTTTAATAAACTGAATAAGGTCAACATGATCAGAAGTATCCTTAGCAAACATCATAGACGGACCAGCCGACCTTGTATAATCATCAGAATATCTCGCAAGTCCGATTATTGTTGTTGCAATATCAACATCTTGTTCTATTGATTCAATTTCTTTTCCATCAATGATATATCTTGCACTGTTAAATAGCGCCATAATGCCATTATTTACGAAACCAACTCAGATATTTGGGTTATCCCCATATGGCGTATCAGCTGCAATATTTGTTACAAGCTCTCCTTCTACTTCAATATACACCTCACACGGCAAAAAGTATCTACCTGTATCTTGAACTTGAAGTTCAACTCTCCCCCGTTGATTAGGTTCTCTTGCAGGATAGGCATAATACTGATAGTTAATTTTAGAATCATTTTTATTCACCGGTGCTGCCATACCAAACGCTGGATCAGCGATGTTTTTAAATGCCATTTATACTACTAAAGCACTATCGTTTTTCTAAATGTAGTAATGCTAACATTTTCTTTTTTGTCTGAAATTTTTACGATTTCCTTCCCGCTATCATACTTGCAATATTACTACTATCTGGTGAAGTCATTGGCAATGATGCAAGTTTTTGTTCCACTGCGTTATTTATCACTTTACTGACATTTGCAGGCATCATTGTTGTTGAAGGTAGCGGTGTTGAAACCATTTGAGGTGGTTTTCGTCCGAATCTAGATTTCACCAATGACGTTATTCTATTCTTTGCGGTAGAAAAGGCCGTTCCTGCAAGATCTCCTACAGCGTTAATTCCCTTATTACGAATAACATCAATGGCTTTCATCGCTAATTGTTTAGCAACTGGTGCTACTTTTGGGGCTATTCTTGTGAATAAACCCGCTATGGTATTTCCAAGGCCGTCTCCATAGTATGCCCTATAGACGGGCAATCTTGAGTTTACCACATACACGTTTGTTGGTTTATCGTGATTATAGTGTTCTATCATCTTATTTAAAATTACATTGTAATTTCTAAATGCAAGCATTTCAGAAATTTCAATCGCTATAATAACCACTAAATTCCCCTGGAATTCCGTTCATTAACTCATCCAAGAGTTTTCGATACGTATGAACATCAATTATCCCCCCCTTGGAATAATCGTCTGCAGATATCAAATGCTTCATTAGTTTTTTCGACTGAGTTATTCCCAGCTCGCTTACCTCCCATAAGAACCTCAAGTCGTGATATGTCATTAATAATATTACTAGGACACATATGAGAATCATGATGAGAACTTCCATAACCCTCTCCTAAAACACTTGCTGGTTCGGAAACGTTTTGAATTTCTGGAGATTGTCGTCCTCGACCTCGACCTCGACCTCGACCTTGTTGTTGTTCTTTTCGTTCTTTTTGTTGTTGTTCTTTTCGTTCTTTTCGTTCTTTTCGTTGTTGTTTTTTTTTAGTTCTTGTTGTTCTTTTAGTTCTTGTTGTTGTATACCATACCTATTAACTCCCATTTTAAAAGCACTGTACTCCAATGTATCCCTTTTTAATTTCCGGGGTCTTTTTTATTAATTTTATATATCCAATCCACCCAGTCATCTCGTTTTATTGTGTTTTTTTATATTCGTCTTTTAAAAATTCCCCCCTTGTATAATAATTTTTGATAGCGAAGTCACCAAATGACACATAGTCTTCAATTTTCAGCAATGGAATTCGTCTGATTTCTGCTATAGCTTCATCGGTGAATTTCTCTTTAAAAGGAACATCTTTTTTAGTGGAAACTTTTTCAATAGAATCACTAGCACCTTCAACGGGATTATCATCAGTATCAATATTACCCATTTGTTGTATTTCTCGCTGAGTTTGTAACTCACCTGAAAGCTGTTTTATTCTTTCCTGAGTTTTTTCAGTCTCTGTAGCAATCTTTCCCAGTACATCAATAATAGATACTGTTCCCTCTTTAGGGATGTCGCCGTATATAGCACGTTCTGTTGCAAGTTTCATATCGTTAGTAGCTTTAGTTACAAGGGCAAAAAGCTGTTCACTCCCAATAGAAAAGTCAGTCTGCGCTTGCTGTCTAAGTTGTAGTTTATCTCGCACGTCATCTCGAATTGGTATAAACTTTTTCAGTAATGCTAACCTCTCATGGGCTAGTCTGGTAGTTAATGCTTCTGATGTCATTATTGGAAATGCTAACGTTTTTTCAATTGTGGGTTTCAATGCTTGTATTTCCAGACTCATCAATCAAACGTCTTATAGATTTCACTTTCAAAGCAATCTCTGACCGAACTTGGTACTGTTCCCCGAGTTTCTTTCTAATTGCTTCAACTATACTAAATAGCCGAATGAATAAATTAATATCATTGTTATACAAAGAAACATTAACCGCTTTTTGGATTCTTTTTATCAGTGAATACATTTTAGGTAGAACATATCTTCAATGTTTCAATTGTATATCAATTTGTTCAAATTCATTCAAAAGTCTGTCTTTATTCAAAAATTCAGAAAGTACGATTACTTGATTTCTTAAATTTGATATTTCTGTGATGATAGATGTAATATCTTGAAATTCCATTTATTGAATATTATTAATAATGTATTTGTATCTTTAAAATATTTTTATCGAAGATATTCATATACAAAAAAAACCATATACAATGCCCTGTCTCTTCCTCATTCGAGTTCCGAGGCAAGAAAGGCATACATTAAAGACTTATACAATACCCTAACTCCCCAATCGAGTTCAAGGGCGGGTTATATGGGTATTAGACGTGAAATCCAAGTGATTTCTTTACAAACATTGAACATATAACATGAAGCCTCATTTAGAAACCTCTTTCGCGCCAAACGACGTCAAAGAGGCCCAGAGGGGGGACAGCACATTCTTGGAACTCATTTAGTGCCTTCGCATTATATAAGCCCAAGGGCCACAAACATAGATCTCCCAATTGGAAGCTTTAACGTAACAAATGCTATATTAGGTCTTCCGGAAGATATGTTGTGGGGGGGACAGTACATTACATTAGGATGATTATATATACAATGCAATTATATAAGATGATTATATATACAATGCGATTATATAGGATGATATATATATACAATGAGATGATAGGATGGTATATATACAATGAGATGATAGGATGATATATATACAATGAGATGATAGGATGGTATATACAATGCGATTATATATATATATATATATATATATATATATATATATATATATATATATATATATATATATATATATATATATATATATATATATACTAGGGACAGTACATTACATATAGGATGATATATATACAATGCGATTATATAGGATGGTTATATATACAATGAAATGATAGGGACAGTACAGGACGATACAAACATGAAACGACGGGGCGGACCTACACCCAATCTACTAATCAAAAGCAACCCAAGAAATTAACCATGGTTGCAGTTGAAAAAATTCAACCACACCATGTCAATGGCGTGGGAGTTTTAATTGGCAAATTGGGCTTCGTTTAAAGCCCCAAACTTATTAAGGCTCATATTATATATAAGGTGACTAATACTGCAGTGTCAATGTGTAGGTGTGTATTTTTTTTCCTAGCATTTCATAATGCAAATTGTGTAGTAATATCAATGGAAGCTAAATATTTAAATAAAACATTAAAACAAGAAATACAACTGTTAAATAATAGCAATTTTTTAAAATTAATTTCTATAATATTACGATTAAATAATCGTAATAATAATGGATTTACATGACGAGATAACTCCGTCATGGGGATCCCTGTCAATTCAGGACCTGCTATTCGAGAATGATATTTTTCTGTGTCATTGGATAATTTTATTACATGTAGCCACACTAAAAAAACTAAATTACATGTAATGCGCTTTACTATTTTGACCTCACATACAATCTATTTTAATTTGTAATTACAAAGTAATTTCATTTTCATACAAAATCTAAACAACGCTGTTAACGCTGTCTTTGTAATTGGGATTTTTAAAAAATCTATTAATAGAACCTTGACCTTTTATAATAACCGTAATAATAATTTGGATTCACACGGCCATACATAACTCTGTCAAATTGTCTACCCTGTACAGTTTTTTCCAACAAAACCCTAACTGCTGTTCTCAATACAGTCTTTAGAAACAATAAACAATAACACAAAATCAAAATCCGTACATACCTGATACGTATATATACCGAGTTAACCATTAAATACGTACATGAGATCACACACATCATTAATTCAATCCAATTTCACATGTGTTTTCTACGTTTATCTCGCACGAATTACATATCCGGGAATCAATATCGAAAGTAGGATAGTCACGTGACGATCAGTAGTAATGAGGGGAAATACGGAACAAAATTAAAAAAATAAAAAAATATATTTTATTAATAGTAATTATGGAGAGTCATTTCATGCGTATGAAAACTTTATTCTATGTCCATTTTTCTTTGAGATAGCTGTTTGATAAATCCCTTCAGCAACTTTTCGTACTGAAGGCATACATATTCCAAAATATTTTCCCGCAGCATTCATTGAATGAAAAACTCTTTCTTCATTCGTCGTTGTATCAAATGATTTAACTCCCTTGCGTCGTTTTGAGTATTTCCCTGTCTTTCCTCTTTTTGTATTCTCTCTTTGAGAAATGCATTGTAAATTGGAAATCGCGTTATTTAAGGGATTGGAGTCAATGTGATCAATAACATTACCATCTTTAATCAATCCATAAAATGTTTCATATACAATTCTGTGAACGTAATAGTTCTTTCTTCCAGCAGTAAAACACAAATATCCTTGATTATTATCAAAACCAATTGGCTTTTTCAGTCTACAGTGTCTAACAACACCATTACGAGATATTTCATAATTAACGAGTATTGGATGTGGTCTGAATTCCTGCTCCATTTATATATAATAATACTATTTGTCTAATTCATCATTTGGTTTAATTATAAATATATTAATGTAGTCTTGAGGGGTTTTTATGATTTTGTCTTTGACAGAGTCATGGTTAGGGTCAATGATAGCGTTTTTTAATTCGTTTATCATATAACGTTTCAATTCTCTAAACCGCTTACCCCCACAATTGATACATAATTGTGATTTTCCTCTCACACCCACCCCACAATTTATGCATGGGGACGGACCTGTCGAATTATTTCTGACACTCTGTAAGTGATATCCACAGAATTCACCTCTACACGATTTATTGCATGGGGTTACTGATCCAATCATAATCCATTTGCAGTGATTCATTATATATAAACAAAATTTTCTATTTAAATACTTGTCTTATTTATATGAATGAAGAATTCAAGAGATTATCGGCAATCAAGCCTTGGAAAAATATTAAATTCAATCTTGATAGAACTCTCGAAGATGTACCAAAAGAGAGAATAAATAATAGAAGTCTGATTAGAAAAATACGAGATTGTGTTCATGAGTTTAAACAGGACGGTGCATCACACACCTGGTCAACATTTAGAATTGATGGTGTTGTTGATGCTAGAATGAATGATGAAACAGCAGCTATGATACTATCACAACTTGACAATAAACGGTATTTTCTCAGAGTGAAATTCATTATCAATTTAGAATCGGGCGATTGGGTTATAAGAGACAAGTTTGAGCCAATTCTCAAAGATAGGACAACAGTCATTGTTAGCCGTGATTCCAGACCAGGGCTGTTAACTGGAATTGATAAACCATACTATGAAAAAGCGTATCCAGAAACAGCAATCGTTTATGGGATGTATCCATTAAATAAGAAACCTGACATTGGAAAACTAGCACCAATGAAACAGTCAACGTCAGTGGAAAAACCACTCAATTGTGTGGCAGAACGAGTCATAGAACACTTTACAAATGCACTCCGTGGGAATAAATTAACCGATCTAAGACGTAAAAAATAGATCAATGGGAGCTAACAGTGAAGGAGAACGGAGCAACTATTTCCGATATAGCTAGATTGGAAAAGTCGTTGAGATTTCCGATAACCGTTTCAACGATAACTGGCGAAGTATTATACGAATCGAAATACAATAAAAACGGAGCTCCAATCAAAATTATTGATCATAACAAACACGCATGGACATCCGCGGTTACAATATTCCCGCGAGACAGAACAGTGAAGTATATCCCAGAAGAATTCACCAAGAATGGCATTCTCACTGAAGAAAGATTATTCGATGCTATTGCTAGTTTGTGTAAAAACGACCCTTTATCAGTATGGCTACTTCATAGTTTTGAAGATGAAGAATGTCAATTCAATCAATTTGTGAAACCTAACGGTGAATTATATCGTACTGAAAGTCTACATAATAGGATGAAAAATCTAGCAATAAGTCTCAGTGAAAACGCTAGCGTTTTTAATGGAAAATCCGACGATTACGAACAGTTACTTACAAATTGTTTTACAATTCCATCAGTTGCAGCTCATTTTGCAAGAAAGAAAAATAATTGGAAACCAACACGAAAAGAGTTTTTACAGGATGTTCAATCCAGCTGTCTGGAATATTATCATGGCGGTCTATGGAACGTTAAGTACAATCGTGAAAGTATGATATCAGTTGATATCGTTGCCTGTTATCCAGGAAGTTTTCTAGGACATGGATTCGCTGGTGAGTATTTTAAACGGTTTGGACATCCCACACATGAAATGACTCGCGTTGCTATTAAGGGACCACTGCCTGATTTTGATTTGACCGGTTTTGCTTGCGTAGTATCATTTGAATTCGCTGAAGGACTTCATCCGTGTTGTTATGTTTGGATTGGTAGACACATGGCTGAAAGGATGTGGTTACCAATAGTGTTATTGCGATATATGATTGATTGTAAAATGTTAGTTTCGTTGATTGTCAGAGAAGCGATTATCTCATATCAAAAACAAACCAATGTCTGGTTACCAGAACCAGAATGTCTTGATAGTATAATCGATAAGTCTAGAAAACATATTGATGCTGACGAGGAGTACATCATTGAATGGTCAAAAAAGATATTTAATCAACGAAATAATGAAGCAAAGGATCTCGGCCGAAGAATAATCGGTAAATTTACACAAGGTGGAAAAAAATTCAACTTTAAAAGACAATCCTCACGATTGATTACAGATGATGACGAATACGACTTCGTTATTAAAGATGCAGTAGAGAAAAATAGATACGCAAATTGTAAAACAGCCTTTATGTCCAATAAAACAAAGTTAGGTAGAATTGTTACTTACAGTGATGGAGAAAGCTCTGCATATCTACATTTGAGAGCTTCTATGCTGGGTTATGCATCTATCAATTTATTTGCAATGATAAATAGATTTCCTAGTATAGCAGTTAGAGTTGCAATTGATTCAATGTATGTCGATAAAAAATATATCAAAGAGGTAACTAAATTTACTAATAGCGAAGAGACTTGGGGAACATGGCGAATTAAACATGAAATACAATGCAATTATTCTGAATCAGCAGACGTTGAGATTAAAAGCAGTTACCTGAAGAACGATAATTCTATCAGTGAAAAATCCGAAGGATTTTCTATGTCTAAAGCACCACCGATATCATATCCAATTTGTAGATATAAAACAGTTTATTTAAACGGTTGTGGTGGATCTGGAAAGACAACACGTGCGATAGAATTATATCGAGAGAGAACGTCCATGATTGTACTCACACCAACTCATAGACTAGCGAGAGAGATCAAACAACGAAATGTTGAAGCTTGCACGTATCGTAGTTTTTTTCGATATAAGGTGATGTTTGGACACCTGAGCGAATGGGTGAGAAATTTTTTTCCAGCGGTTATTATTTGGGATGAAGCATGTACTATTTCAGAAGATGTATTAAAAATGTTTCTTGATTGGTTATTGCAAAATAATACAAAAGTTATATTGTGCGGCGATCATGGTCAACCACCACCATTTGTTGGTAGAAGTCCACATAATTGGTTAAAAGGATTTGTTGATTATTACGAAGAAATTGATACTGACTATAGAGCACTCGATGAGCAGTTACGTGAGTTTAAAAAACTAATTAGATTACAACACGATAGAATTCAATGTGAAGTAGCGCGTGAAATAATTTCTGAAACACTTATGAATGATTTTTGGGAAACATGGAGACCAAATGATTTTGTAGTAGCAAGTAGAAAGATAGTCAGAGACGCACTTCAGAAAAAGTTGTTTGAGCTACACAAGAAAAAATTCCCAACGTTTCCAGTACCGTTGTGTTATAGACCATTGGATACACGAAAGCAGAATATTGAAGTTGAAATTCCAGGCCAGACGGAGAAACAGATTCTAGTGTTAAATGATATTGTGCTAGTTGATATCAATACTGTAGAAGATGCATTATGCGCTGATAAATCACCATGGACACTTGGTTATGTAACAACAATACACTCGTCACAAGGATTGACCATCACGGATACAATTGTTTGGATAGTTGATAATCGCATTGAATGGTCAAATTTAGTCTATCTCGCAGTGTCCAGAGTACGACGAATAAATCAACTACGAAGGAATGTTTTCGATGATGATTTTAATGCAAACGATGATAACACTGATATTAGCATCATTAATAAAAAAACTCTCTGGTTACAAACAGCAGGACAAAAAAAACCAACGAGAATTTGATATTGATGCTGAAGTAATAATTGCATTAAAAGAACAACAGAATAATCACTGCGCCAGTTGCAATTGTATAATGCACTGGCAGTATTCGGATAAAGACCCTCGACAATTCACCGTAGACAGAAAAAATAACAGTCTTGGTCATGTCAGAAACAATGTGATGTTGACCTGTCTTGAGTGTAATAGACGTAACGGAGCTAGTTAAGACCATGTGGCGGTAATTGAGTATCGTCCGGAATGACTTGTAATTGTTCGCGTGTAAAACCACGCTGAGGTGCAGTTGAATCCAATCTATAGATTGGAGGTCTACCAGTTGATCGCGTTATGGTTGAAATTTTATGCGTAGGAACACTCCATATAGGATCAGTAGCTCTTCTTTTACCACCTTCAAGCTCTCCTGGTTCGTATAAATATCTCACAGTAACATCACCGAGAAGTGGCTGAGTACTAACCCGCTGTGGTTGTTCGGGTATATATTTTTTTTATTGCAATATTTGGTTTCATATTAATAGTTCGAGTAATCTCGTTATTTAACGCTGCAACTACACTCGGTAACCTTTGGACCCATTCACGAGATCGTTTTTCTTGGATGAATTCCTTTGCATATTAATATCCAAATAACCGTTCTGCAAGAGTTCGATTAAATCGTTCTACAATTGCCTGATCACGATGTAACGCAGTATGTCCCCGTCGTATTGTAACATTATGAGTTTTCATTGTTGATAGAACAGCACCTTGAAACTCTTTGCCAGGATCAACTTGTAATAGATTTGGCCATTTTAGAGGACCTCGTTGATAAATCCTTTCAAATGCAGAAACAGCTTCAGAAGCTGACTTTGTTTTCAATGGTTCTGCTTGTTTAAATCGACTCGCAATATCAACTACAGTTAGCGCGTATTTGTAACCATTGTCATGTGGTAAAAACAATAAATCAGCCTGATGAACTTCATTGGGTACGGTAACATCAAAATGAGAATAATTAATTTGTTTAGGCGGTAGTAGATAAATTTGCCATATAGCTTGTTTGGATAGCCAATCTTTTGCAGTGGATTTTTTTACTTTTGCAGCGTTAGCGAGTTTACTGATTGCTGCTTTACCCCTCCAGTATCCTTTTGGAGAATAATAAATAGATTCCATACTATAAAAACACTAGTGTTTTTAATTACCAGCACCTAACACCAATTTGCCTTTCATAGCTGATTTGACCAACCATGAAGCCAATTTTTCTTTGAAGGATTTATCGGGAATAGCATTTAACGCATGAATTAATTTTACATCCGCGATATGTCTTTGTTGCAAATTATTTCTTTTATATGCAACATCATGAGCATGACATGCCTTATCAATAGCATTTATTGGATACTCACCAGGCCGGGGCTGATTTTGATCATCAAGTCTGATATCTAATCTCGTTCCGGGACCACAGTAGCTATAACCTGGAAGGTGTTTTTCTCCGGGGTATTTTGCCCATGGGGTTCCGAGGAGTTTTCCAAGTTTTGCGGCAATATCACCTGCGAGTTGCTTTTTTTTAAAAATCTAAATTTTTTTGTACCACATGTTACACACTTACCAGTAAGCGCTAGTCTATTGTTTTTAGTTGTAATGGTTGTCTGATCGGTTGTATCAGTACGCTGTTTACATTTAACACAATATAGATCCATAATTTATATATAGAGTTATGAATATAATTGACTTTTGAGCGACTAAAAGAAGAGAACCGGTAAAACACCACGCAGCGCTTTCGAATTCTGTCCGTGCCATTATAATCGGACCATCTGGATCGGGTAAAACACAATTGCTGCTTAATTTGATAATGCGATTTATGAAGTGGGATAAATTATATTTAGTTGCCCCATCTGTAGATGATCAACGGTGCTATGAAGTGCTAAAAGATTATAATGAAAATGCATTAGAAATTAAAGGTGAAAGTGTAATTGACTTTATTACTGATATTAATGATGCACCATCAATAGAAGATCTCGATGGAGACATAAACAATCTTGTAGTGTACGATGATGTAATGTAGATAATCAAAAGAACCCTGCTAGAAAATTTTCCCGAGGTAGGCATAAAAACACTGACGTGATATATGTCACTCAACGATATACTCAAATTCCAAAAGTGATTCGCGATAACTGCAATATTCTTGCTGTATTCAATGGCGTTGATACACATACGCTACGAAATATTTGGCAAACATGGTGTTCCGATATGGACTTCAATGGATTTAAAAATTACTTTAGTCATGCTCAGTCTGTCCCATATGGATTTATAACAATAAATTTACACGACCCTCGGTCACGATATCGTATTGGACTTGATCAAATATTTGGTTAAATAATTTGTCTTAATCAGCAGCAGGGGGGGTGAGATGACAACATATTTGCGACGTAGATGGCAGCAATTTCCAGGGTTGTTATGACAATGTATTTGCGACAAAATCGCTAAGGCTACGTTTGTAAAATGGGGTCTTTATTTTTTTTTTGGTTAATATATGAGATTTCGTAGGAAGGCTTCATTTGGCATTCTGAGGCTATAATCGATTTTGTCGCAAAAATTTGTAGGGTTCACCCCCCCTGCTGCTTGGACGCACCAGTTCCCAAAGATGAGTCTGTGCGCGATTATCAGTATTATTCTTATGACGCACGAATGCCAAATCAACGTGGATGAATCGAACTACAGGTTCAAGATACAAGTAGATATTTCTTACCCGCTAAAGCATTTATTTAAGTCGAAGGTGAAATTTTAAATAACGTTAATCCTGCAGCACCAGCAGCATATGCAGCTGATGTTAGTGTTGTTTTTGTTAATAATGGTATTATGGCATTGTTTTATAGCGCTACGTACATGATTGACGGAAAAAATATTGAATCTATTCAGAATATCGTCGACGTTGCTACAACAATACTTGGCCTTGCAAGATACAGCGATGATTATTCAAGATCAGCTGGCCCATCAATGATGTTTACCTAGGACACTTCTAATTTTCCAGAGTATCAACAATATGAAATAAGACGACCAAGAAATGTTGCTAGAAATGCCGATGTGGATGTACAAAATATGATTGTCGATGTAGATCCAGATTTCAACTTAGGATTTAGATCACGTCGAGCAATGTTAACAGGTGATAGGAGAGTAGTTTCCTGTGTAATTCCACTGTCACATTTCTTTGGATTTTGTATAGGTGTTAGGAAAGTGATTTTCGGAGCTAAACATACAGTTGTACTCGTACGAAAAGGCGATGACAATGATGCAATATGGCGACTCGCTAGTACTGATCCTGGAATAGTAATTCTTACAAAACTTTCTCTTTGGATTCTTGGAATGACTCCGTCAATTTCTGAAGAAGACAGGTTTCTATCTTTCATGAGTCAAGGTGGTAAATCAGCGTTATCATGGTTCACAACAACCACAGTTAATTACAATTAACAGTTTATTCATATGGCAAATAGCTTCACAGCAGGGTGTTTCTGCACCAAAACACATATTTATTGCACTTTAAAATACTGCTTGAGTAAATAATCAAAATTATAGCATAATGATATTTGATAATCTCGGTGTTTCTGAGGTTTCATTAAGGATAAATGGACATCAAGAACCATCCGAGGATATTTTGTTAAATTTCGATCAAAATCATATAGCAAGTGCGTATCATAGTCTTAGGTCGTTTATGGGACGTGATCAAAATGTTGATACTGGTTTACAAATATCGCAGCTGGATTTTACAACTTTATACCCGATTTATTACTTTTCGCTGGAACATTTAGATTTAACCAGACAATCTGTTGTAGATATACATTTTCGAGCTTGTGTTAATATAGATCCAGTAGCTATTCCTAATTACACAGCAATCGCAGTTATACTCAGCGATAAATCAATGTTACTCGAAGGTGCAGGTGGACGAATGAGAGTCGTTGATGCTCCAGTAGAGAACATGTAATTAGATCGCTCATAATATTAATAATGTCATATCATCACGTTAGGACTAGGTTTAGGACTATGAACAGTTCGATGATAATTCCACTATCAAATTATGATTTACTCGATGCAGCCAAGCGACTAAATATAAAAACCTTTAAAGGAGTTTGTATGCGCGATCAATTACCAAAACAACCTAACACTACTAAAACTGGTATTATTAATCTTGATAAAAACTCTGGAACTGGCACGCATTGGTTAGCGTATGCAATTGATCCACGTGGAATTGTTTCTTTTTGTTCATATGGATTAGCGCCAACAAAGGAGTTTTTTCATTATATCAGTAATAAAATTACTTCTATCTGGTATTCAACTCTACCAACACAAACAATAACTGATCCTCCAATATGTGGTCGAGGAGTACTTAATGTACTTGATGCTATATCAAAATAAACAAAACCACCTCATAAAGTCGTGCATGAGTATACCACGATGTCGCATTTGAACAGACACTAATGACATAATGGTTGATATTTATGGAAGATCTCAGACAAAAAATGATAAGATCGTCGACTTAGATAAATACGCAACTCTTGATCAACTTAAGAAATGAACTCGATGATTTATTAAATGTCACGAATGTGATTTAAAATGAAGTCGTTTTTCAAGATAAACAAGGACGATTAAAAACGAGCAACATACAACTACCCGATGTACTTATACGAATTCCTACCACGGTTACTAATAATATCGTTACTTTTGCTGATCAAGGTAAAATACAGGATTCCGGTTAGTCGGTTAACGACTATGTTAAGACAACCGGCGACGTATTATCTGGTGACATAATAATGTCAGGGATCAGGGAAAAAATTACTTATCTCGGAAACCCAACCTCGGATAACGACGCAACAACAAAATAAATACGTCGACGATAGCAATAACGATCAAGTGACAGAAATAACAACGATCAACAATGAAATAGCCACAATAAGAACTGATTTCACCGGTCACGTAAATAAGTTTCTAAGTTTTCGTAGAAACATGAACAGATCCATTAATGAATTTTTTGGAAGTCCACCAACCGTCGACATAAAACTCGTTGACAGTCATACGAAACTAAATGGACTAGTGGAATACTAAACTAGTGGAATACCGGATATTATTCAGAAAACGAGCCTGATTAACATTCCTCACAAACAAATCATCAACATCGTGTACGTCGTCGGATCAGGCTCAGCTACATGGACACAACGAAATAAAACCATCAAACACACCGCAGAGGTCGCTGCTATATATAGGTTTTCTGTGTTTAGTGTTGTAGAATTTAACATACTTAGCACATCTCCATTAGCTAATAAACTATCTAGAACCGTATCTGTAATGTCGGATAAAGATTCTGAAGAAACGTTCACGTTGGAATAGTTTGATAAAAATTTGGCATCCGCCAATTACTGGTGGTGTCTGGAATTTGTAAATAAAGCTCCCATTTTAATTACTTAATTAAATGACAACGTCATAAGTATAATGAATCCGATGACAGAGTCACTCATTGCCGTTCAACATCACGGATATAAACAGGCGAGTAAGTGTCAGACTGAACTAAAAATATCATTGATGAATACACGTTGAAAGTAAACAAATATCGCAGACGCATAGTTGTTATTGACATAGTCGTTTACTCAGTTTCTGCTGTTGTTGCTGGAACCGGTTTATTATTATCAACGTTAACTATGACTGCTCCTACGGTTGTAACGATTATCGTTTCTACGACAACAACATGTGCAGGTATTCTTAGTATTATCGCTAAGAAAATATCTAGATGCGCGAGCGATAAATTACGCGAGTACATGATGAAATTACACACAGCAACAGCCGCCTATACTAAATTATGCTCGCATCTTTCCTTGTACCTCAGTGATGGCAAAATATCTGATGAGGATTTCGTAACGATAATGAAAACCTACAATGAAGCATTCGTGATAAGAAACAACGCATTCTCTAGGGACATTAGCGGAAAAAATTGAGAACTAAATAATAACGATAACAATAATGTCAGAGTCCTTGACATCGTCAAGGAAATTATTGCAAACGATCGTCACTAATACGACACCATCTAAAACTATTATAATATCGGTAAGTTCAACCAATCCTGAATTTAGCGTTAACTTTCCAACTGCAATTTCAGCAAGTGAAATTGCATTATTTCAGCAAGTGAAATTGCATTGGCCCAACTCCGCGTTTATAATAGCTGGCAAAATATCAGATCAAAACCATTCGGTGGATTACCAGCAAATAATTCACTGGTATTTGCTAATAAGAATAAACCGGATGGAAAACCTGATTGGCAAGTTATTGGAATGTCAACGGGCAGTTATCAAATAGAGGAGACTAATAACGAGTTTCAACGCAGAATAAAATCAATCACAGATAAAGAATCAAAAAAAGCTATCACTGTTTACGAATCAACACTATCAGCGGTAATTGAAGTAAATTCCCCTGATTACCTCGTAGATATCTATCAGAGTTCGATCAGATCAGTGTTAGGATGACCTGAAGTCGCACCAGTTTATAATGAAGTTTCAGAACCAACTAAAAATAAGATTAAAATGAGTGAAGAAAAATTCATTAAAGGCCCAGAATATCGAAACAAAAATCCATGGAATTACATAAGATTTAAATTTGATCAAAACAACGATATATATTACTTTACCGATTTTGACGGGAAAAGGATCCCCAAGATATTTAGATCAGCATATAATCTTGTCATCGAAGACCCAAAGACGCAACGTACTAGAGAGATTGTTGATGAAGAATTTTTTAAAGAATTTTTTAATACTCTTAAGCCTGAATACAATAAAACGTTTAATGATTTAAGAAATGTACTTACTTCATTATCACAGCATTATGATCATAATGTCAAGCAGCAAATAATCGAGTAGCAGCAGAGAGGCTGAACAGACAAATTTGCCTGAGACCTTAGTTTTGAAAATTAACGGTTCCTACGAAGGCTGAGAAAAAACGTTTTTGCCTTAATAGTAAAACTTTCTTTAATTGACCAGATTTTTTGCTCGATTTATTCACGATGTGGTCACTACAAGTATGTTCTTCAGCCTCTCTGCTGCTATGAATTAACCAAAGATTTTATCTAAACCTACACGATACCTTGATCTAGAATCATGTAAATTTATCGTTATAAATCCAAAAGGAACAGCTTGTGCTTTAGAAAAGAAATTTTTAAATTTAATCATATTCATGTCCCCTGAACACCAAGTATAATAAATATTTTGCAAAGTATAATTATCTACGCCATTAAACACAACCAAAATATTACAATTATCTCTGATCACCTTAGGTATCTGAGTATATCTTTGAGTAATATAAATAACGTCAGTATTTTTATGTCTTCCTCGAGAAAATGTTCTAGCTGGATTGGATTGTTTGTCCAACATTACATCATCGTACACCACAAAGTTATTGATGAATCCATCTAAGTCATCTACGGATGGAGCTTCATCAATATCTGTAATAAAATCAATGATATCATTTTTGTCCAGTAATTTCGCATTTTGTTTAAAATCTTTCAGTACTTCGTAACATCGTTGATAATCTACAGATGGCGCTACTAAATACAACTTATTCCACTTGAGCCATCGCATTATCAGATTAAGCAATAATTGAGTCTTACCAGATCCCGAAGGACTTATTATAATCATTCTGAAAGAATTTGGTAACGCTGGATGGTGCCTTACTGGCTCTTGTTTTCGTGTCGCAGAAAAGTCAATTATATCCATGTAATAATGATATGAGTTTATATTGTGTTCGATGTAGAGAGACAACACCCACAGTTGGATTGACAACGATAACAACAAAAAATAAGAGACGCGCACTCACAGGCAAGTGTGCAAATTGTGGTACATAAAAACATAAATTTATTTTCGTGTCGCAAATAGTGCGTGGTGGTGATATAGCCGCTTCATTAGGGAAATTGACAGGAACTCCATGGGCAAAATATCCTGGTGAGAAACACCTTTCCGGATATAATTATTTTGGTCCTGAAACTCGTCTCGATAACAGACTCGATAACCAAGATCGACCAAAACCTGGAGAGATTCCAGTAAATAAGATAGATCAAGCGTGTCACACTCATGATGTATCGTATAAAAATCCTGATTTGAAACAACAGCATCTCGCAGATATAACGTTGATTCACGCATTAAATTCTATGACTAATAAATCTCTCAGAGAATTTCTCGCTAGCTTTCTGATAAAATCTGCTATGAAAGGTAAAATAATGATAGGAGCTGGTAATTAATCAACTGATTATTATAATGGAATCTATTTATTATTCCCCAAAAGGATATTGGCAAGGTAAGGCAGCGATTAGCAATCTTGCCGCTTCAGCAAAAGTTTCACGTGATGCTGCTGAAACGTGGTTAGCACGACAGGCAATTTGGCAAATCTGTCTAAATCCACCTAAAAAATTTAATACGCACATTTCGATGTCAACGTTCCAAATGAAGTTCATCAAGCGGATATCTTGTTTTTACCACACGATACCATTAAAGCAGGTACACGTCAATGCACATACAGATACGTTTTAACCGTCGTTGACGTTGCGAGCAGATATAAAGAAGCTGAGCCGCTATCAACAAAGACAGCATCTGAAGTTGCATCTGCGTTTAAACAAATTTATCAGCGAGGACCATTACAATGGCCAAACCTACTTCAGGTTGATCCTGGCAAAGAATTTCTTGGTGCAGTATCTTCGCTGATGAACAAGCACAACGTTAAAATCAGACAAGGACACATGGAGATTCATCGTGATCATGCAATCGTTGAACGATTTAATCGAACACTTGCAGAGCGGTTATTCAGTTATCAATATGCAAAGGACATATCTGCTGACTTTAAGACAAAGGATAGATCTCGGGAATGGGTTGCGAGGTTACCGAATGTGATAGCTGCGCTGAATAAGGAAGCTACTCGTGCAACTTATATGAAACCGTCTGATGCGATCACAAAAAAAATATATTCCGATAAAACGGCAATCTATTTCTAAAAAAGTACTAGGCAATGTTACGGATAGATATTTATACGAACCTGTCGAACTCGAAAGAGGCAGAAAAAGGGCAAATGATCCTATTTGGAGTGTAACCACACACAAAATATCCAGCGTGGTAAGGTCCACAGGTAGACCTGCAATCTACAGACTATGTTCAACTGCTCCTCAACACGGATTTGTACGTGAACAATTACAAATAATTCCTGAGGATACGCAATTACCACCGAGTACACTTTTATACACTTGCAGATCCTCGAAGTCGATTACATTCCAAACAGGTCAGCAGTACATTTTCGCGCGTGTGACCAAATCTACTATTAATTCTATCAAAGGTAAATTGTCTTGGGCTATTGCTCGAATACTGCCACAACATTATTGCGTTGCAATTTGCGCAATGATTATTATGTCGTTGTTTTAACATCATAATAATATCCACGTCTATATCAAACTCGCTATTATTTTGTTATCACACTGCTTATAGCTGCAAAGTTTGTTTTATTGATATCGACATTATTAGTGATTTTTTTCGGTTATTACACAATCCATGATAACCCGTTTTAGTTGTGATATTCTTCTAACTCGAGATACTGCGAGATAAACTAAATTTGACCACTCAATACGATCATCGACTATCCAAATTTTAGTATCAGTGATAGTTAATCCCTGCAACTAATGAATCGTTATTGCGTACCCTAACGTCCATGGCGATTTATCCATGTTTAACGCGCTCTCAACAACATCATTCGACAAGGACAATATCATTTAACACAAGATTTTGTATTCGGACAGTGTCTGCACTAGGAATCTTAACATCAATATTTTGTTGTCTAGTATCTACAGGGCGATAACACAACGGTACAGGTAACGTTGGGAATTTTTCCTTCTGTAACGCATATAATTTCTTTTGTAGTTCGTCACGAACTATTTTTCTACTGGCAACTATCAAATCAGCAGATTTCCATAGGGTCCGAAAATCATTCATGGATGTTTCTGGAATTATCTCACGCATTACTTCACATTGTATTTTATCTGGTTGTAGTCGTATTAATCTTTTAAATTTTTTCAGCGACTCATCAACGGCTCTATGATCATCAAATATTTCTTCGTAATAATCTACATTGTTCTTTAGCCACTCATGTGGAGACTGCCCAACAAAGGGTGGTGGTTGACCATGATCGCCACACATAGTCACAGCAGTATTCTTTAGTAACAACCAATCAAGAAATATTTGTAATACTTCCAGAGGCACCGTGCATATCGCGTCCCATATGATAATTTTAGGTATATATTTTTCACTCATTCGTGATGGGGTCCATGTATCTCCGCACCATCTAAAGAAACTATGATATATACACGACTTTACATCTCGTTGCTTTATTTGCCTGGCGAGTTTGTGCGTTGGTGTTAAGACAATCATATCTAAACTCATGAATAAGTTAATCGCGCGTGTTGTTTTACCTGAACTTCCACACCCATTAAGATAAACGGTCTTATTTCTACATACCGGATCATAGACGGATGGCGCAGATGATTTTGATACTTGATTATTTCTGTAATATGTTTGCTCAATTTCAACATCGGCAGTTTCACAATAACTAAGTATATTTTCTTGTTTTATCTTCCACGTTCCCCATTCACCATTACTGAGATTTAATGAATCTTTATATTTTTTGTGTACATAAAAAGAATCTGTCGCGACTCTAACAGAGTAACGAGGAAATCTGTTTATCATCGATAAAAGATTTATCGAAACATAAGCCAGCATCGAAGATCTTAGATGAGTAAACAGCGGTGACTCGCCATCAGTATAGCTCACAATGGTACCTAGATTTTTTTCTGATAAATAAGCATTACATCGACTTATAAATGTGTCTTTCTCCATCGTATCAGCGATTATGAAATCGAGTTCAGCATCGCCCATGATCAATCTTGTACAAGTTCGTTTATGATCATGTGATCCTCCTTGTGTAAACTTAGCGATTATTTTTCTACCGAGATCTTTTGCAAATTTCTCAGCGTGTTTAGCAGGTTCTGGCAACCAAATTTGCTTTTGCACGCGATATGATATAATAGCTTCAGATACTTACAACGATACTAAAATTCCAACATCGGTCATATATCTTAGCAGAACTATTGGAGCCCAACATTTCTCTGAAAAGTGTTTTCCGAACCACTCTTAAACAATCATATGGAGACCTTCTCTAAGCTCGAATGATTCTACATGAGTAAATCCTGTTAAATCAAAATCTGGTAAGGGTCCATTTATCGCAACCCTGGTGATATCATGTGTAGGATCTCCAAATCTATTAAAGTATTCAGAGCACTCTCCATATCCAAGAAAACTTCCAGGATAACACGCTACCATATCAACTGAGATAACGTCTTTGTAATTATATGTAGTATTCCACAATCCACCGTGTCCGTATTCTATACAACTTTTCACGACATCTTCAAGAAATTCTAATCGTGTCGGTTTCCACGAGTTTTTCTCCTAAGCGCAATGAGCAGCAACCGATGGTACGGTAAAACAATTAGTAATGGTCTAACTTTGACATCGTCAGAAGTATATTTCAGCGCAAGGTTTTCCATTTCTTTATAACGAGATCTGTACGATAAATATCACCATTAGACCGTACAAACTGATCATAATGATCACATTCAGAACTCTGAAACAACCACACAGAAACAAGGTCACGTATACTAATATCACCTATGGCATCGAATACATCAACTTGGTAAAATTTAACCATTCTTTCTCGTGGAAATACAGTTACAGCATCAGTCTATGCATGCGCGTTATGATCAATAATATTTATAGGAGCTCCTCTAGATTTATATTTTGTTTTGTGTAAAATCTCTCCTGTCAACGTCTTTACTGTTATTGGAAATCTTAATAATTTTTCTAGCTCAGCAACGTCGCTGATAGACGCTCCTGTGTCTTTAACTTTTTCAGCCCACATATTTATTTTTTTACGCCTTAAATCTGTTAAACCGTTTCCCCGTATCGCGTTTGTGAAGTGTTCTATAACTCGCTGAGCCATAGAGTTTATTCTAGTCAAGGATGACAGTTTCATTTTCTTGAGATCCTTTACGTCAGATTTATCAGGTAATGGATAGAGCGCGTAGACAACATCAGTTACTGGATAAGATCGCTCATAATACGGCTTGTCTATTCGAGTCAGTATTCCTGGTTTGGAATTTGCACCGAGGATAATATTATTCCCTGACTAATGGATGGATTCGCGCTTCTCTCGGATGATCTAAATATCATCCTCTATATTTACAATAAATTGTACTAAAATAATATATTTTCGAACATCGAGATAGTCAATGATCTCTCTACCTTGTTTGTCATTCATAACATAGATATTATTTCCAATCCTGAATGTGGACCACACATGAACCGCACCATCGTGGCGGAACTCCTTCTTGGCTTCACTAATGCGTTTAGTTATATCCGCATTTGTTATAGCTAGATCTTGCATCGAGAAACTAAATTTGTGTAGTATGTCAAGATCAAATCTAACTGCGGCAAGCTCAATTGCGGGTAATTCCTGCATGTTATAATTAAGGCAAATATGTATCTAAATTGAAGTATTAATCATTTATATATGATTCAACCAAATCACAATTGCCACTGGCTTATGATTGGTTACACGTCTCCGTGTAACAAAAATTGCGTAAACGAGTTCTGTAGTGATCACATGCAATGCGTTAAAAATGGGAGTCTAGGACCTAAACCGTGTATACGGTGTGGTGTTGGTGTGCGAAGAACGACATACCTTTGTGCGCAATGTGGTGGTAAAAGATACAGGGAGTTGAAAAGATATTACGATAAAAAAATATAACTCTGAATCTCTTATAAAACGCGAAGAAGATTATCTAGCTAGATTTTCAAAACAATGATTTAAACAAATAATATATACTATATAAATGGAGCAAAAGGAGTTTGTGCCTCATCCAATCATAACCAATTATGAAGCGAATCGTAATGGCAACATCAGGAATTGCAGATTGAAAAAACCAGTAGGTAGTGTTACCAATGCTGGTTATCTTGCGTTTAACACAAAAGGAAATAAAAATTATTTATCACAGATTTGTGATCGAATATTTTTTGGGACCGATCAAAGACGGGTATGTGGTCTACCACATAAACAACAGTAAAGTTGACAACTCACTCCAAAATTTACGTATTATCACGCAAAGTGAAAACTGAAGGTTTGGAAAAACGGGGGGGGTGCACGATTTGCAAAAGCTATTAAATCTGTGAATAAAGAATCTGGAGAAGAAATTGTGTTCAAGTCAATTTATTCCGCTAGTAAATACTTTAACATTGTACCAGCCTCAATTAAATCAGTTGCTGAAGAGGTTACAAAGTCTGCTTATTCCTCTAAATTTGAGCAAAATATCATGTTCAGGTTTTTAGATACTTAAGCGGGACTGGGACAAGCATAAAACTTTTCAGTTATTGTAGTTGTTCTTATTATTTAGTTTATTCAGAAATATAAGATTGTACTCCACAAGATATATAAACTATATTCTATATCATAAAACACTCTCTACTTAATCAGATTTAATTAATTTTTAGTTTTTATTTTGTTCGATTTTTATCAAAATTTATTGCTTTTTACGCTATTTTACAGGCATTTTAGTCGATTTTATCATTGTTTTTGTTGAATTTACTAGTTTTAGCTGTGTGAAATCCCCAGGAGTGTTAACGGGAATTAACATTAAGTTTTAAATTTGTTGACCAAATACTAGTTTTTTCCGTTTTTTTATCGTAATTCACTCATAAAAATCTACACAATACGAGCAAAAGAACTGGAAAGAACCTGTATTTGACAACCAAATTTAAAACCTAATGCTAATTCCCGTTAACACTCTTGGGGATTTAACACGGCTAAAACTAGTAAACTTAACGAAAATCTTTGTTCGCACACGTATAATCAGATATATCATAATTCTTTGATGGAGAATCACTATATACTAATGATTGATAACATAGTAACGTTTTACAAACCTACCAGTGGTCTTTTCAATGCTAATTGGGCAACTCATTCCCTACTGATAAAATTATACTTTACCCATTGTTTACATAAATTTCGCGTACTGCAAGCTTTGTTTTTACATAAATTCCACGCGAACAATTCACAAGTGCATAGTCAATTGTGATTGGCTGCTTTAAGCTGCGCTGTATAATTAGATCCGTTATATCGATTTATCGTAGTACGCTATTATACTGCTGGCTTCCACTGTTAAATTAATGAATTTTGAAAACAAAACGAACAGAGAGAAATATATCCCTGTTTGTGTATTTATAATACATACACTATATAATACAGAGAGAGAGAGAGAGAGAGAATACAAGCAATAGAAAGCATTGTGTTAATGCAGAAAATCCATCACAGAATGATTGTTTATGTATGTGTCTGTCTGTTTGCAATCCTATACTACGTAGACTTAGATAAGTGGACAGCACATGTATTATTAAGCGGTAGCAGGTCTGTACTAAGTAAACCTTGTTGTCAATTGCGCATGTGTAAAGCTATATTACATCCGCGTGACTAAATTAAACGGCTATATATACCGGCGAATTTAATTTTATTCATGTTATTATTCAGAATCATACATATTTTCTGGAAACTGTAAAAATAAAATACAAGAAACTGTGGTTGTTGTTACTTTTAGGACTACTCTGGTCTAGGTAAGTATCTATTAACTAATTTTTCTTAAACACTTAAGTGTGCAATAGCTCGAACAGTTACGTGTGGAATCTATGATCTAGATGATCAGGGATCGAATCTTGTGAATGACAATGTCTACGGAAAGGCGATATTATGCCAAAAAATATAATTTATTGGGGCTCTGCCCCCTATCTTCATGTGCGCATAACTATCCACTACGTCACTTCGTGGTGGATTGACTTTTTCGTCGATCACCCTCGGATTTGATATTGGGGGTGGGTATGCAAATGTGAAGATAGCATTTGTTTATATTATCATCATCATCATCATCATCATCATCATCATCATCATTATATGTTATGTGTTTGTGCCGTCTTGTGCCGTCCAAAAAATATGTAGCGGGAACTGATACAAGATCGCAACCTTGTGACCTACTATAGGGTATACCCACACAGGGTACCGTTCCTAAAGACACAATAGTAAAACCAAAACCTAATTTGGTTCGGTCACGAAGACCAAAAAGCCTTTGAGTTTCTAAAGTTTCGGTTTCGGATATTTAGGAACTCTTGCAAGGCATATTTGATTGGTCACTAAAATAAGACCTACAACGTGTATAAACAACCCTCTTGAGTTCCAGGAGTTTCGGTTTCGAATGTCCTAGGAACTTGTAGGGGTACATGTGCACATGTGCAGACAAAACCCTCTGAGCCTCTAAAGTTTCGGTTTCGGATATTTAGGGGTTCTCTGGTGGGGTAAATGTCTGAACAAAACCTCATTAGGTTAATATGATCAACTAAGAACGGTAGATCGAGTGTCAGTTCGCGCTACATATTTTGCTAATTTTTATATTAAATATATATATTTATTATATAATGAATACTGAAAATATAAATGCCATTGTTTCTGCTATTAAAAAATTACAACATAGCGATATTAATGTTGACATTTTTAATACAGAAAAGATTCTATGTGACTTTGACTCTTTACAACAACTGAAAAACCAAAACATATTTACACTTTCGTCAGATTACAAACTTTTAAAGGATATGCAAAGTGGAATGTTAAAGTCACTGGCAACAGTCACTGATAATCAGATAAAATTATTTGTACCTCTTTCAAACGCTATTGACAAAATCAAGTTAGCAATAACTCATGAATACGAACAGACAAAATTGATGAACTTTCGTATCAGACAGTTAAGAGAACATTGTGCAAATACGAGTGAAAATGAAAGTGAGAATGAAAGTAACGAGGGTGGGAGGGGCTATTACTGTAATAATGGCAAAACAAAACCCTTGGGAAAACTAATGCATATTCTGCCTTAGTAAAAAAAATATATATATATATATTTAGCAACCTACAAACTATTAACAAGTATACTTACGGACCAACTATGCATTTGTGGATATACTTTAATATTAAAGAATACGGACCAACCCTTTATGTATCAGGTACTATAGACAAGTACCAAAGATATTTTTTGTTTCGCATTTGACGCATTACGATCTCACGTACAGATTTATATTTATCTCTTCATTTCTTGTGTCCAAGATGTGATAATTTTGGTCTGTAAGTTTGAAGCGCATTCTTGATAATAACGGATTATGAACTTTCAAGTATACTGGGTTTATAGGTTCTGATACAATCAAATAACCTGGGGGTTCCCTAGGGGAAAATGTGTATAATATGTATCCCTGCTGTGCCTGACTAGACTTTGAAAGATCTATCTGAAAACTACCATCCACAACATCACAAACGAGATTGACAGCGATTGTTGTTGTTATGTTTATAATGCCTGGTGATATGTGTCTGCCAGCAAAACGGGTTGTTGTTAAGTTTTAGTATAGACGGTGGTGGGGCTAATTTTCTCCACGATTGAACTACTCCCGGGTAATATTCTTCAATAAGATCATTGAATGATTTCTTCATTTCAGCGTTTTTTAGATCTGGTATAATAAATGTTTGTAATTGCTCTTCTGTTATTTTATAATGATCAAGACATAATTGCTTAGATTTTGGATTTGCGTAAACAGTATGGATCGTTGTAGCAATATTTATAATACTTTGATTGGCAATATATAAATCGAATAAGATACCATTTAATTGTTTTATTGACTCGAGCAGCAGAGAGGCTGAACAAACAAATTTGCCTGAGACCTTATTTTTGAAAATTAAGGGTTCCTACGAAGGCTGAGAAAAAACATTTTTGCCTTAATAGTAAAACATTCTTTAATTGACCAGATTTTTTGCTCGATTTATTCACGATGTGGTCACTACAAGTATGTCCTTCAGCCTCTCTGCTGCTATGAATTATACAGCCAATAAAAATATTATCAATACTGAGTATTGGAGAACCACACTCAGCTAAATTAGCTCGAGAGCGACTAGATGCAATTAATAAATATCTACCTGTTCGTGATTCTCTCTCTCTCTCTCTCTCTCTCTCTCTCTCTCTCTCTCTCTCTCTCTCTCTCTCTCTCTCTCTCTCTCTCTCTCTCTCTCTCTCTCTCTCTCTCTCTCTTTGGTCGATTTGAATAACTTTTAACACAAGCGAATTTCCAAGTCAATATCCTCTACGCTAGTCTTTACATGGAATTTCAACGGTATCTTGCTACAATGTTTCAGAGAGAGAGAGAGAGAGAGAGAGAGAGAGAGAGAGAGAGAGAGAGAGAGAGAGAGAGAGAGAGAGAGAGAGAGAGAGAGAGAGAGAGAGAGAGAGAGAGGAAAGGGGGGTCTTTGGACATTTTCATATTTAATTGATAATGATAGATTTTTAGACCATTATAATAGGTCTAAGAAACAACAACACATCAACAATAAATATTAAAAACATTACAGTATTTGTGACTTGCAACCAAGAAATTTAGCATGTATTGTCAACAGTCTGTTGAAACTCTGTGCGTGTGGGGGGTGTATGATTTGGATTATTAACGTAGTTTTAACAATTTTTCAATCATATTGCTACGATGTCTACAGTGTGGCAGTTTATATTGATGCCTAGCACTGGGGCATCATGCCGCAGACGTGTAGCATGATGTCGCACCCAGTCACATTATCCAGACACCAGGCCGACCTGTCCTAACACTAACCTCTTAATGCTGATCGCCAAGCAAGACATCTCTTAGTACCATTTTTATAAGTCTTTGACATAACACGGCCGGGGATCGAACACACAAACTCCCGCATCCGATGCGGAAGCTCTAACCACTTTGCCACTTTAGCGGTCTTGAAACTTTGTATTACTGATCACATAAACAATGTAGATAAATCGTATGGAAGTTGTATACATACCGTTACGACGAAACATATTTTTGTTGGTTCCATGGTGTAAGATCACTTTCAAGGTTTTTATCCAACAAAATTCTTGTTCTCTCTTCCTCCAGGTTTTAACATATTTTATCCCTTATGAATCAAAGGGGAGGGGGAACGGAAAGTAGAAAGCATTGAGATGAAATTGTGTACCTATTAAATTCTTTTAGAAAACGGGTATTATAATACTTTTATCGTTATTTTAATTCGTCATTAACGAATAATGAGTGGAAATTCATCATTGATCCATAGGCCATGAATCGATAACACTCAATTTTAAGAATGTTTATATATGCGTATTATTGTGCAATGGGCGGATCACAATTTGATATACCAATAATCAAATCAAAACACCTTAAAAGCAATGTTTTGTTTTTTTTATAAAAAAAAATATCTGGTAAGTTTGTAACCCTACTCAGTAGATTCATAATTTTGAATAACTATGGTTGGGTTTTACACCTGTCCGTGTTGCTATAATTTAAATAAGCTATAATTAGTTTTTGACACCCGTCTATTTTGCGATGTTATGTAATGATGATTCATCCATTCGTACGAGCTGTCTACGAAATCCAATTAGTTTTACTACATATGTCATCATAATAGAGGTCTTTCTTATTATTACCTTCCATATCTACTACTTTTGATTGGTTTGGGGGATATTCAATGGCTTATTTTGTTCTTGATGTCTTTTCAATTACAAACAAGAAAACAGTTTTCTTAACAAGTGGTTTTCATGCATTGATCAGCATCTCATATAATTAATTACAGGGCTTCAAGACATTTAAACAAGTTCTTATTTTTCTGCGTCTTGTTATAAAATTGTATGTCCATTCGCTGCAAATACATCACTAAATTATATTTTTGATAATTCTCAGGTGAAATAATAAAAAAGCTTTCTATTAAAGATAGTTCAGCAACTCCAAACTAGTTTATCTGTAATAACATGAGTAATTCTATGTGCCGTCATATTTATTTTGCAATGAAAAGGAATTGACAATTAGTTGACGCCGTAAAGCGCTCGCGTAGCATGCTGGGATGCGTATTATAGTTCTCCAAATATTTCTCTTTAGATTCTACTTTCTCACGCTCGCAATTAATATTTAATATTAATTTTTTCGCACATCAATCTTTCTTCAAATGCTGTGTAAAGGAAAGATTTTTAAATATTTTTTTCTGTCACATCTGGACTTACGAACGAGAGATCGGTGATCAAATTTGTATAATGTATTTTCTGTTGTTCTTTTTTTCTTCTTCTTCAAATTCAGCATTCAATATCAACATTCCAGCAACTATTTATGTATTATCTGAGGCTTTTTTTCAATTACGAAAACTATATATCATGTGTGTCAGAAAGCATTCTTTTGGAGCAGTGGATACGTAACTCTGAAGATTACAGTGAACAGCTTGCTTAATTTACACGGACACCATTGCTCTCTTGGTTATGATATATGGAATTCCTGTTAATGAGTTGTAGAATAGCTCACATGGCAGAGCGCTCGCTTAGCATGCGCGAGATCGATACCCGAATTCTACAAATATTTATCATTTTGAAGACCTTTTTAACTTCTATTTGAAGTGTCACTGATATTTTTCGGATGTAGTGTGGGCATGGACAATTCTTTACGTTACTGTGATACATGGACTGGCACATAGATACAAATCTCTCTCTCTCTCTCTCTCTCTCTCTCTCTCTCTCTCTCTCTCTCTCTCTCTCTCTCTCTCTCTCTCTCTCTCTCTCTCAACACCTGCTGTGAAAGCTATCCAGATTTAAACAAATCTTAACTTAAATATTTATAATTGGCAGGGTATATACAATTCAAATCTAATTGATAGGATGCAATGATTACAGTGATGGTAATTACTGATATATCCTTAAAAAGGCTTAGCATATTGTCTCATTTTCAGTAGATGATGCAGAATGAAAACGTCCTGAATAAAGTGTATCAGTCCAACAAACAAAGTATCATCCAAGTCAGCATAATTACAGTTATGATCATTACAGTCGTCCTCATTAGTGTCAGCAGCATTAGGGTCAGGATCGTTATAGACGTCATCATTGAAGTTAGCAATATATTTTCATCCTTACAGTTATAGACAGCTATATACCAGCTTGGGTTACATATATTCCCTCATTTAATAAACATTCTTTACAGTAACAAGCATATACCCGTAGATATTATGAATACTTTAGTAGCAATTCTTCAGTCACCAATATAGCTAACATATTATCCACATTCTCATTCAATATGTCAGTCAGTTTTTAAGGCAACATTTAATTTAGTGTGTATTTTCTACTAGTCTATCCATTCAAATCTAGTACATCTTTTCTTAATAATGTCTCGAATGCATGTCTATAATTCAAGCCTAGTGGTTAGAGCGGAAGATTGTGAGTTCGAACCCGTTGAGTTACTAAACACTTATGAAAATGGTACAAACAGCAGCCTCTCTAGGCACTCAGCATTAAGAGGTTAGTGTTAGGACTGGTCGGCATGGCGTCAGGATAATGTGACTGGGTGAGACATGATGCTTCATTTCTGCGTCATGATGCCTCTGTGCTAGACATCACTATTAACTGCCACACTACGGAGATAGCAGCGATATGACTATACAATTGTTAAATCTGCGTTGAAAATTCAAATCTCTCTCTCTCTCTCTCTCTCACACACACACACACACACACACACACTTTAGA
>JAEAOA010000627.1:57500-105000 GCA_016746295.1 Potamilus streckersoni
TATGTACACGTTGACGCCAAAGCTGACGTGTAGTCATCTTTGCTAGCCAAAGGTACGATGAGGTAACCCTATCTGTAGATAGGGTTATTATATCGGAACTTTGGCAAGCGAAGATGACGTATTCTATAATGACTCCTTCCTACTTCATTGAGGCAAGCTAAATTGTAAATGATATCACTTGGCACCTTTGAGAAACTAACTGACGAATTGTTCCCGCAAAGAACATCTCATATTACCTGTAAGTAATAGTAATCTGAGAATGATCAAGTCAGCATAAAACCCCATAATAATGGCTATAATTGTTTTTACGATGCTGAAAGAAAAATGACTCTACATCTGTGAAATATTCATTCATTGAAACAACTGTGTCTCCAGCTGCGTTTAGAGTTACTTTCTGTTTTCTGGACGATCAGTTGTATTGTTTGCAAACATCATTGACGGACCAGGTGATCTCGAGTAATGACAGCTGTATTTTGCAAGGCAAAGTATCGTCGTGGCAACGTCGATATTTTCCAGGCATGATTCAATATTCTTTCCGCAAATTACCTATGTGGCGCTGTTAAATACGCCATGACACAGTTGTTAACAAAACCAACTCGATCACCAATTATGTAGTCTGCATTACCGCCTTTTAAAAGCCTCCCTTCGATCTCAATAAATGACTAAGCGGATAACAAATATATACTTGTATCCTGAACTTGTACGTGCATCAAGCACACATATGTCATAGGAATTACATTGATAATCGCGCACAAGCTCATCTTTAAGAACTGGTGCATCCATGTCAATTGCGGGATCAGATATACGTTTGAACATCTTTATTATATTTGCTTTCATCTGAACAGGAAGACCACTTTCCGCTATCCGACTAACGGTTATATTTTTTGAAACAGCTAACTCTACTTGTTTTTTATTCGCAGCTTGATTTATTACTGTACTGATATTCGCTGGCATAACTTCTGTGCTGGGTAATTTTACTAAGGTCATCGTCGTGCTAATCTTGCTAGTCTATTTTTGATTGTTTAGAATGCTTTGCTGGCAACAACACCAACATCATTTATACCCTTTTCACGAATAACGCCAATAGCTTTCATTCCCAATTTCTTTGCAAGCAGTATTGCTTTTGGGACTATCCTTCTGAATATACCCTGAACATCATCGCCAAGTCCATCACCGTAAATTGCTTTATAGTTTAGTAGTATCGAATTTTTCACCCTGACCATTACAGGTCCATTTATGTATGATCTTATTATTTTAGTCATGATTTGCTTCCACTAATCACTATAATAGTGATCAACGATTTCGTCAATGAGGGATCGATAAACATTAATATACATGTTACCTCCTGTAAATAATCGTTGACAAATATCAGCTGCTTCATTAATGATTTCTGTGGAATTATTTCCTGCTCGTTTTCCACCGATGAAAATTTATAATCTTTCAACATCAGCAAGAACATTATTGGGACATGGAGTAATAATACCACTTCCCCTGGTACCCGTACTAATACCACTTCCAGATGTTTCTTCTTCCTCATTCCGTGGTGGTCTGAGTGATGACCTATATCCGAGTAAGGGCACATTTATAGCCTCTTTGACTTGTATCTCAAATTCTGCAAATTTATCTTGATATTTACCAATGATTCTGGGTATATTATTGCTTTCGAAATACAAAAACTGAATCCAATTTGTATTAAACACCGGCGGTATCTGGACCCGATAATTCATCACAATGTGGATATCCTTCTACGGTAACCTTAATACGTCTCTCTCGAAGTAGTTTACGACCATCTTCGGTAAATCAGGCTGGTGGTTTTAATGTAATAAGATCTCTTACATCGCCGACTTCCTCACGAACTTTGTCAACACGCTCATGAACTTGTATTTCTTCTTGTAATTGTGGCTGAGCTGCAGCTATTTCAGCCGAAAGTTATTGTAGAACCTTTTTGAGTTTTTTTTAGTTCTTTCTGCCATTGTTTCAGTGCTTTAGCGATTTTTTTTCTGATACAAAAAGACCTTTAGTAGTCTTTGTAATTGGTTTAAATAACTGTTCCGTTTTTTCTGCAAATTCTTTATGTGTTTGTTGACGCGATTGTAATTTTTGTTTGACAGAATCACGGACGGGGAGATATTTGTTATTTACTTCCAGTCGCTCTCGAGCTAATCGAGCTGTGTTATATTAGTTACATGATGTGCTTTAATTTAATTACAGCAGCATATAGGTTGAACGACCAAAACTGACTAACCAGCACGTAAATGAATCACATACAAAAGCAATAGTCATCCGATTTATGTTTTTTGACCACTCAGTTGTTTGGCATATTTTTAGTTTGATGTAAATAGATCCTCGAAGAGGAACATACTTGGATTCCGGAGATGATGGGCAATACATCTGTTGAACTAAGCAGATCCATCCATGCTAACGTCTTATATTGTAGAGATAATTACAGCATGAAAATATTCGATTTGAATGTCTAAGTTGGGTATGACCAATATGAAGTTTACTTTGCTAATTTTAGTCATTTTTACGTTGTTTCTTCGGTGTGTGTTGCTTTTAACACAGGGATGACTCTCCCATCTGAGTGTAAGAATACGTTTAAAACTTCTTGAGTCAAATGCATTGAACGTTTCTGAACTCTTGTAAATAACACTGTATTTCATGCCGCTCATGAAGACGGTGACAAAGAGTAGTAAATTTTGTTTTAGGTGCACTTTCCTTCAGTGAATATCGAGGATTCAACCCCTAACATGGTCAGCAACACTTACCTTAATGAACTTAAACCGTCCTGCACGTTGTTAGGCCGTTGGCTTAAAAGGGGCTGTAAGAGCTTTGGTAGAGCTTTGGTGCCTTTATTCAATTCTGAAACATCGGTTTTATAGCGTTTGTTACTATGGACTATTTCGTGTGATCTGCTCTCAAGGTGCTTTTGCTCTACATGAAACAATGGACTGTGGTATTTTGGCATAACGGCTTCATCAAGTTATTCATCTCGATCTCGCCTCAATATCTTAATTGTTTTCGACAAACAAGAATTCATGTTTCTCTTTGGTTTTGGAGTACTGCGGCAAGTAGCCGGTCAGCTTCTCATATTTTTGACGAAGGGATCTGATTGTCTGATGGAATGTGCGCATGATTCTGATAAATATCTGATTTAGACAACTCTCTAGTATAACATTTATTTTGTGAAACTATCCTGGCACTCTGATGGCATATCAAAGTTTAAGCAAATCAAAGAGTAAATGGCAAGTTTGAAGTAGTTTTCGGTAAACGGATTCACTATGACGATGGAGTGACGAAGCTCCTGGAACAGTGGCAAGTCTAGTAGCAGTATAAAAAAGGCTGTCACATTATACCGCCTGGCAGTAACGGGCGTAGCGGTATGACAATCTAGGAGGTAGAGACTGCCTGGTCCGACGGCTTTACACTGCAAATAACTTAGCAATGGATAACTGTCAGCATGCCACCTGGTTATGAGGAGTGTGCATATGTTTGGCCGTATGAAGGAATTAATGATAGGGCATCGATTGCCTGATAACGATTGGCCTTAACGGTGTGATGGACTGCTTGGAAAAGAAGGACCAAGGAGGGAGTGGGTCGCTTGAAACCATAATGGGTTTAACTGCTGGTCTTGACAATGAAATGCTTTCGGGCATTAAGATGTGGTACTCTACGAATATCGTAACGGTGTGCTGCTGTACATCATTCTGGTCGCAATGGGTTCAAAAAGGGCGTGCGCAGCAGTGAAGCCCAGCAGTAGTATAGTTATTGACTATGGAGCACCTGGTCGCGGTTGGCTCACCAACGAGATAAACAGCGCAGGCAGTGGAAAAATATTAACACTATGATCGCGATGGCCTCATTGAGGTGATGGACCACCTGGTAACGGTTGGCCTCAATGAGGGATGGCTAATTGGCTGGTCGTGATGTGGGACGACTTTTGTGCAGTGTGAAGTGAATACATCTGGGGCATGATCTGCCCATTATTGTGTAAAGCTTAAAGATTTAGTGTGTGGCACCTGATTGTAATAATGTGGACAGCTACCTGGAAAGTCTCATCAAAGCTCAACAGCGTACAGATCTTAACGGTGAGTCGTCTGGCTGTGGGGAGACCAGTATAACTATATAAGCTACCGGGTCTTGCGATTGTCCTTAGTAAAGCACAGGCTTCCGGCTGGTTGTGATGAGAGCACGTCTGCTTGACTGTTTGAAAGCCTTGCAAAGAGACGGCTGCATGGTAACGATGCTTTCGGCGAGAGTATGGATGCATGATCCAAGCAGGCCTAGTTGTAGTTAAAAGGAGAGTTTCAGGCTTGCCACTAGACGACTGGAGAGAAAAGACATGAAAAATAAAGGAATACTAGCTATGTATGAGCTGGAACTGTACATTAATGTCCTCACAAGAAGATAGTCGAAAACAATAAGAGTATATAAAAATATACCTTTATATTATAAGATAATATTCAATACCTGCCATAAATCTGCTAAAAAGGAAAATAATGTTTGGTCTAAAGGTGTAGAAACATCTTAATTAAAAGAGAGTATCTAAATTTGATTAATGGCTTACTAAACGTATATAGGTTGTTGCAAAGAAATAACATATTTCCTAGATTATTAATGAAACAAAACACTCCTTAGGATGCATAATAGGAAGAATGGGAAGAAATTTGTTTCAGCGAAGGTTCACTTAGGATTGCTAGTAATATTTAAATAAAATATTCTTCCTGAAGCAGGGGCTCTACAATCACTTACTGAACACATGTATCATAGAATACTTTCTTTAACCACAAATCAGATGCCAAAATAAACTTGATATGCTTTAGGCCGAACTGCATTCAAACGTTGGACATGATCGATGCAATAAGGCAAATTGGGAGTTTATCAGAAAGGATTACAAGAATTGTCTATTGTTTGTGATACAATTACATACATAATTGATATGTTAGAACAAAAGGATGAAAACCGATATTTCCCAAGGCATTATTCACAACAAAAAAAGAAACGAAAATATATATTGAATTAACCTAACTTACAGCTGTATGTTTATCTGACACTGAAGATAATAAGACGCAATGTTAAGCATTATTTGATCAATAATTTTCCATAGAACCATCGGTTAACTTAAAAGCAAAGATTAAAAAGACTAAAGACAAAGACTAAAGCAAACAACGAATTTCAAACCTACTTTCTGTCAGTGAAAATAAAACTTCGAAAATGTATTGAAGAGGATAGCTGAATAAAGCTCAGGTGATATGTTTCACATATATGAAACGATTTATAATTTCCAAGCCAACATTAATAGGCGAGAACGTGTGCGGTCCCAGAAGGTACTGACACCTATGGAACCAACAAAGATGAAACACAGAAATGACATCACATATATGAAACGATTTATAATTTCCAAGCCAACATTAATAGGCGAGAACGTGTGCGGTCCCAGAAGGTACTGACACCTATGGAACCAACAAAGATGAAACACAGAAATGACATCACATATATGGTTAAAAAATTATAACAATTATAAAGTCATACAAAATTAATAGAATACAAATGTGTCACAAAGTAAAGCTGATAAACTAATTCAACATGCGTTAGTCATAATGTAAAGAATGTAATGGGAAATAGTTATATAGGTAATGTCATAGAGATTGATGATATTTTAAAGAGTAGAATTAAAAAGTATAAACCGATAATTGTTATGAAATTGACAGATACAAGATTAACAAGTACATAATATCCACAGCTATATAATGTATATCAAGTATCCCACAAAGATTCATAATGCTCTTAAAAAACAATTGCTATTCTAAAACTAACTTAATTTTCCCTACGTTCCATTTAGTTTTTATTAATATACTGATTGCCACTCGCTAAAGTTTATGGCGTCAAGAATGGCATACAAAACATTTGGTGGTGTATACTTTATCACTTTTGACTTGTCAAATCATGAGACACAGAAATAATGTTTTTCAACTGTAGAAACTTGAGGCTGATAAATGCGAAAGAGAACATTAAAAAGTTAACCATACGTTGTCCGACGACGAACACGAATGTATACAGATTTTAGCTGATGCTGTTTTATTGAAGGACATATGAAAATACCGAGAAAAATATTGTTTTCTCTTCAACTTTTAAATGAAATGCATATTCAAACAGCATATAATGTTTTTCTTTAGCTTTTCAACTATCCCATCTTTACGATTACAGGTGCTCGAATTTATTATCCTTTTATCTTTTACTTAAATACAACCAATACTTCAACATTCTCAGGCAGTTCTTTTATCACAGGATTATATTTCCGTACAGAACAAATGGTTTTGCTAAGTACACGTATTAATAATTTATGTGTCATACCAACTCGTCCATATAACTTAGTTGTATTTAATCACTGAAGGTTATGCTAAACAATTTTTTAAATCAACTCCAATTTAGAAAATAATTTATCTAGAATGACAGCATAATTTTGTTTCTGATCACCCTCTTTATTTTTATACATTGAAGACAAACACTGAAACACACTTATGCGTTATTAATTGTTTATTTTGTCGCATGATGCTGTTAATCTGTAGTGATGTGTTTCGGTTTTATTATGTCAGCAATGTAATCGAAATAAACATCAGCCTCTATGCTATCTCGTTTGTTTAGCATCAACATAATTCATTTTTGAATAGGACGATGCTTACCTTATAGTCGTTTAATTATATATTACGTGGAAATATTTTCTTCCTTCAGGTTGTGCTATTATTTCTCTACCACTCACCCTCCACCACTCACTTCAATCAATAAGGGTATTACATCTTGTAACACGGCATAATACACTCAATCTTGTGTCTGACGTGTATCATAAAGGGTATTAATTACACGTCCCTGTATAACAGTGCCTGCACGCAAGTATTTAGATACACATGCATTGGCTTTTCAATTACTTTACATTTTTTACTGGTTCACAGTCAATAAATATATGTCCAGCTGCACTAAAGGCTACAAGGTTTAGATTCCCAGCACCTTCATATATTACAGCACATATGATTTTGCTCAACAAAAAAAAAACAATATTCAAGCTGATGTTTCCAACTCGAACAACAAACGCTACACTGGCAGGAAACAAACTGCAAAAATATATATAAAAACCAACTGGTAAACACAAAGCTCTTCTTTTATCCTGCTGCCGCCCAAAGCCTTGCGTTTAGAACATCTCTTATTGGCTGGCACGGAAAAATGCAGAATGTACTCTGAAACTCACAAAATATCTTACGAGTTTTCTGAATATTGTATGAACTGAGGCTCCAACAAAGAACTGATAACTGAGACAACATAAATAGACAATGAAAACCTTTTAAAATACATACACAGATCAGATTGAGATGATACTATTTATTCTGTTCTACCATTCAGACAACCTCAAAGTGGGTCAAGTCATCCATAAACACTAGCAAACCTGCTGCAGATCTTAAAACCTCAAAGATGTCTTAGCTAGGGAAAATTGAATTAAAATCGTAAGTTAGACAAATGGGCACGTTTAGTTTCAGTAGTTATTAAACGTGCAAAACCTGTTAACATATGGTGAAGACCATCCATCACATTTTCTAGCACAATCATGCGAGCAAACATGAACATACATGGTTCAGGCGGAAGGTGGAAATAATGTAATTTGCCTCATCACATGTATGGTCAGCCGAATGCAGTATGTCGGCGAGACAGAGTTAACCTAAATGACCAGTCTTTACAGATTTGATATAAAGACAGAATCTGGCCAGAAGTCCAGTTGCGGATCGCTATTCTTCCCCTGATAATGCATTTAGGAATATAATATCAAGTTATCAATTTTAAAAGAAAGAAACGATAACAGTAACTTCTGTAGAATATATTGAAATTTATATGTTATTGAAAGACAAAACCTGATTTGGATTGTAAGATAAGCATGGCCCAATCAATAATTCATATCCTGAATATAATAGGATATTGAAATGAATTCAGATTAAAGATTATTGTTGTTTTATCAGCTTTCCTTGGTAATAGAAAAAGCCTAATTAATAAGCCGGTTCAATAGTTCACCATCGGATAGAAGCCACGAATAACGTGCTATCTCACAATTCAATCAATAAAACCTTATTAATTGCGTTGTGAAATTATTTTGAGTTCGTAATGTGAATGACCGCTTACTTAGGGGAATTACTTACCACACACACACACACACTCTATTTCTCCCCCCTAAAGTTGATATAAAGTAAAAGCTGTCCTTGACTATCACGCAAGAAACAGGCGTGAATTTTTTAGAACATAGACATAGTTCATTAGAAAGACCTGTCTGAACTTGAATGAAAACGTGGAATACCGATGATTGCCAGCTTCCAAGATATAAAATAGGCTCTGGACTGGTTATTCTCAGTGGGATTCCAAGCTCAGAAGAGTGTCGTGTCTATTTCTTACAGGTAAGAAAATTATGCTTTATACTCGCTCTTAAAAGTTAAAGATTGTATAGTAAGTTGTAATATCCTTCTGAATTATTTTTATTTTATCAATATAAGGTAATAATGAGTTCTCTTTTCTACTATGAAATATTTTACTGATTTAATATTTTACTGAATTGATGTTCATTGTATTTATAATGTAATATTATTGAGTTTCCTTCTTCCACAATCATAATGTAATGAAATATTTTACAGCTTCGCTGTTCATTAGTTTTTGTTTGAAATAATTACTAGCTTCATGTTATAATCTAATTGACAATAAATATATATTCTTTAAAAAATAGGTATAACACTCACAGACCTTTTTCAGGTCGTTACCTTACATTAAATAAAATAAAATACATTTATTACAGTTATTGAATTTTAGGCTCTTTGGATATTTAAATCACTTGTATTACAAAATGCAGAGAAATGAATGGACAAATGAAATAGTAGATTGTGGAAGAACTATTTAATAAGTATTGTAATATGTATTGTATGTAGTGTCAACATAAATAAATTCACATGTTTTTGTCTTTAGGATATATATATATATATATATATATATTATATATATTAAGTGCGATTTTAGGATCAGAGAGTATTGTGTCTACTTCTTACAGATTCTTGGTACCTCATCGTAGCCAAAGCTTACCCCAGAAAAAGATGTAACCGTATCTACACCATCAGATGAGACACCTTATCTTAAGAGAGCCGAACTTCTCACCATCTCTTCCTCTCTGATCAAGAGTCAGGGCTTCTCTTAAAGTAGCGATGAATTCCTTCTCATAGCCAGTGAATGAGAAGAAGGTTATGATAGAAAAGGTCTAAAACAACAATACAGACTTTTCTCTCCATAATAAATGTGGTGGATAAATAACATGAGTACAGGTGTCAAAACACATAATTATGATCCAAGAGGGAGACTCGCACCAGAACCCATACGACCATTAGACTTCACTCTGCCCAGCTATGCTACATCAACTCTAGAAGCGACAGCGCCGCCATATCCCAAAGAGAAAACCCAAATTAGAACAACTTCCTCACTCATGTTAAAAACTACAGCAACCAGAAATATCACAGCGGGAACGTATATGATTACAACTGAGAGGATTGCAACATAAAATGCATACATCGCCTATGAAAATTCGTTTTGCAATAACACCTTAGACTACGACATTCCGAATGCATACAGTGCTCAGTCCAGCTCCAAATTTGACCTAACTACAACCCAAAGTGAATTGCATCTATGCTTTCATCAGATCAGCGACAACAGCATTAACAGTCTCCTTCCCAGTGAAAGTGACTTTAAGATTTTGAACTCTTTCGGTATTAGAGGCAATAGATGTATTGTTTGCTATTAGTTCATATCAAGAATATTTCTTCATTGTGGTATATCTCACAAAGGTATGATTTTTCTATCTCTTATTTTTTAAAGAGACAAATTGAAAGTTAGTGCGTAAATTTCAAACGATTAACAACACTAATCTAAATTAGGCTATATTTCATTTTTCATTGAGTAAATAACCTTGTTGTACTTACTGCCATTAGCACGCGTCAGAGTTGCTAAGATTTCTACTACAGGGAGTGTGAATGAACCTTTAAGTTTAATTCCATACCCTAAGCATTTATATCAAACATCAAACCCGCTCGTCTTGATACCTCAAACTACATTATACATGTTTCGCTACTATCGCACATAATAGATCGTACCGTATTTGCCTATCTTAAGAAGAATTGTAATTTCCGCTATGCCGTTTCAAACATATTGATGCAGAAGTTTGTTTTGTTAGCTCAATGTTGTTCGATAATGTTATTGAGATTTTCTCACGTGTTTCATATGAAATCATATGAATGTATACCATATGGTATTGTCTTGGCAAAACGCCAAAGGTACGGCTATAATGTCTTCAAACCAGTCAGAAGAGAGTTTCCTTCTATGGTTTAGCAGCATCAAATGATGTTGTAGTGTTATTATGTATGTTTTCCTATAGTTAACGTGTCTAAGCGATTGCTCAACACAGAATTTTGTAAGCAGCTAATGCTCTGCATATTGAATTGTCGAAGCTGCTATTGCCCTGCATATGATCAACTTCTGAGTAAAGTTTGTTTGAAACGATAACGGTGATATATTTCCTTTCGTACGTCATAGGTAATGTCAGCAATATACGCTCAGTTTTACAATTTTAATGATGCACTAAATCATGTCGATTCAGTTTTACGATTTTAATGATATTTTCACTTACTTCTCAAAGGCTCGATTAAATGCAATTTTTAATTCATACACACACACACAGGTCAAGGTTTGATTGCAAATGAACAGACGTTATGGTTATTAGAGTAGGATTAACATAACAATAACATTTTTACTTTCATTACTCTTGATTAATACCAAATTCTTGCAAGGTTTTCTAAGCAAACATTTGTACCTCAATGTAGCTGGTATTTAATGATATTATATATGCAATAAGAAGATAAATTCAATATTGGTTTACAAGTACTATCCATAATAATGAGAGTTCTTTTCACAACACTTCGCTGAAGCAAAATAATAACCGTAGTCACTGATAAATATGTTATGCTGATGTTATGCAAAATAAAAAAAAATAAATAATAAAGTACCAAAAAGAGTAAAATAACATAAAAAAATAAAGAAACCAAGAACTACAAGCTGATATTAACTTTTTATACTCGTCTTACAGAACTAGTATTAGCATAGATTATGTACACCTACAAATCGCACACGATCGAATACACGTCGTAAACGACTAGGTTGAATATTTCGTAATTGAATTCAATACGAAATTCTATGGATATTTCGTCGTATAATGGGAGAACTGATTATAGTCCTATCCTCCATTCCATTCTTTCTTCATACCTTCTATCTCGTTTTCTTCTTTCTGCCGGCAAAACCTCTCAACCTCTTTCTTTCTCTTTAAGGTATGGATGGAATATGGATTTGGTTCGTAGGATTGTATTCTTTTTTTAACTCTGAATTCAGTGTCCGCAGTAACAGAACAAAAATAATTTACGCTAAAGGTTATCTCTAACCACTCCCACTATTTTATGATTCAGCCGATAAGTGGATTCGCACTTTCAAATCAGGCTTTTAAGGAATTATTCAGTCGAATTTATAGAATATTGACACAGAGATGTCAAATGTAGCTGCATAAATGATATTCTTTCACACTTAAAGTCAATACGAATTACAATGAATATGCAGTTTAATATAACAATCTCATTAGTGAATTAGTTAATTCAGAAAGGTGCTTTGCATTCTTCAAATGTAGCATGAGAGAACTTTGCCCTTCATTGATAAAATAAGTAAATATCTATTTTGGAATGCTGACAATGAAAACATCACAACATTTAGCAAGTTATACAAATATGCTAAAGCAACAGAATAATGAAATTTAAATTTTCGGTGTTATTGCTCGATATGGAGATCATTTCTCCTCCTATACCTGACAAGTCGATAATAGAATTAGAACATGATAACGGCGATTGGTCCAAACTCAAAAACGCTTATAATATTAGAGCAAGCGATGCTTGCCATTGTCGAAAATATTAGTGAAGAATATTAGAAAATAGAAGAAAGGATTGCAGCTCAAACGGTTGAGACTCAGTGAATTAGTCCTACAACGAAATTTTCAGCAGGCGAGTTCACCTGCTATACTGATTTCACAGCATGTTTTAATGAAATTTATCAATCAAATTGAACGATCGTATCTGTCGATTACATATGTTATTCCAGAACGCCAAGAAATCCGTATTATTTTTTATATATTTTATAGCAACACGTAAACATCGTGATCTATATATTGCGCTACATACCCCAGTTGTCCAGATGACATTCAAGACGTATCAATTAATCCTAGTTTTAATGAAATCATCACGAACGCGCATTATACAATTACTTAGTTTACCAGAGATAATACAGCATCATACCACACATTCTATATATCTTCTCAAAGTAACATATTTGTTATCTCAGGTATGAAATAATATATTGGGAAGTCATAATTCACATCCTATTAATAAGGAGTATCACTTCAATATTATGAACACGCCGTTCTATTGAGCGCTTGATCCTAGGTTTATGACATACACCGGACATATAAGTGTTCAGATAAATTAACAGAAGTTACTGACTTCACCGATTAACCTAGAGCTTACACAGCAATTTTAATTATGTTCTGCTGACGTTATTTAAAATGAAATAGAAATAATAAAAAAAAATAACAAAAGAGTAAACTAACGTATAAAAAACCCAACATAATATATAAAAAACAACAACTATATATATATATATATATATATATATATATATATATATATATATATATATATATAAACAAGAACTGCATGTCGATATTAAATCGTCTAACGTAACTAGTTGTGAAGTAAGTCATGTAGGATAAAAAACAACATAAATAATAATAATATAAAAGAAACATATTTTTTGTTCATTGCAGATTCTCACTATTGTACTTGAACTTCATTGAATGTGTCAAATGTGTTTTCGTAGGATTCCATTGAATAAACTTCTTCTTTAAGATACTGATGTCACATTGCATATTTTAATGTTTTCTTAATATATTGTTTTCTTCATTCCTCATCGAGGTACTACACGGTAAATTGTTGTCTTTTCCTATTTCTTAACTTTTGTCAGTGCATTGCATTTTGGTCTTTTTAATATTTTTATTTGTGTAATTGTAATCTCTTTTTCATTTTATATTGGCTCCTTATTACACATTTTATGCATCATTTTTCCATGTATCTTTTATCATGTCTATTCTGGTGCATTGTCAATGCATCTTACACTTATTTAATTATTATACATTTTATTGTATTCTTTTTTTGAATTTCACAATATGTATTGCAATGAACATTGTTCTCATTGCCTTTTTGCAATTTATCAACTTACCAATACATTGTAATTTTTTCATCTACCTAAGCATTGTAATTTGTGATTTTAATATTTTTCTTTCTTCTTCCTGGTGTACTTAACTTTTTGTTTTACTAGCCTCGAGGACGCGGCTAAAATAACCAGGAGGTATTATCAAGATATCAATTTTAAAAGAAAGAAACGATAACAGTAACTTGAGTAGAATATATTGAAATTCATAAGTTAGTGAAAGACAAAACTTGATGTTGATTTGGATTGTAAGATAAGCATGGCCCAATCAATAATTCATATCCTGAATATAATAGGATATTGAAATGAATTCATATTAAATATTATTCTTGTTTTATCAGCTTTCCTTGGTAATGGAAAAAGCCGAATTAATAAGCCGGTTCAATAGTTCACCATCGGATAGAAGCCACGAATAACGTGCTATCTCACAATTCAATCAATAAAACCTTATTAATTGCGTTGTGAAATTAGTTTGAGAGTTCGTAATGTGAATGACCGTTTACTTAGGGGAATTACTGACTACACACATACACACTCTATCTCTCCCTCCTAAACTTGATATAAAATTAAAGCTGTCCTTGACTATCACGCAAGAAATAGGCGTGACTTTTTTAGAACATAGGCATAGTTCATTAGACAGACCTCTCTGAACTTGAATGAAAACGTGGAATACTGATGATTGCCAGCTTCCAAGATATAACATAAGCTCTGGACTGGTTATTTTCAGTGGGATTCCAAGCTCAGAAGAGTGTCGTGTCTATTTCTTACAGGTAAGAAAATTATGCTTTATACTCGCTCTTAAAAGTTAAAGATTGTATAGTAAGTTGTAATATCCTCTGAATTATTTTTATTTTATCAATATATGGTAATAGTGAGTTCTCTTTTCTACTGTGAAATATTTTACTGATTTAATATTTTACTGAATTGATGTTCATTGTATTTATAATGTAATATTATTGAGTTTCCTTCTTCCACAATCATAATGTAATGAAATATTTTACAGCTTCGATGTTCATTAGATTTTGTTTGAAATAATTACTAGCTTCATGTTATAATCTAATTGAGAATAAATATATATTCTTTAAAAAATAGGTATAACACTCACAGATCTTTTCAGGTCGTTACCTTAATTAGATATTGATTTGGACTGTAAGAGAAGCATGGCCCAATCAATAATTCATATCCTGAAGATAATAGGACATTGAAATGAATTTAGATTAAACCTTATGATTGTTTCCTTAGCTTGACTTGATAATGGAAAAAATCTAATTAATAGCCGAGTTCGATAGTTCAATAACAGACAAAGCCGCGAGTGGCATCATATTTCGCGGTTTGGTCAAAAAAGCCTTATTAAATTGCGTTGTGATGTTGGGATCAAAGTAATTGATAATCACTCTAGGGAATTAATTAAGTTTAAAAGTTCGCAATGTGAATGACCACTTACAACTGGAAGGTTATGGATAATGTATGATCCAAAAGGTCGTTACTTAGGAAAAATACTGTCCACACACTCACACTCTATCTCCCCCCCCTAAACTTGATATAAAGTTAAAGCTGCCCTTGACTAGCACGCAAGAAGCACGCGTGATTTTTTAGATGCATTAGACAGACATCTTTTTGACCTTGGATGAAACACTCATGATAAGGCAGCCTCTTGAATATAAAAAAGGCTTTGAGCTGCTTTGGTCCAGTGGGATTCCAAGCTCAAGAAGAGTGTCATGTCTATTTCTTACAGAGTGAGATTCCAGGCTCAGAAGAGTGTCATGTCTATTTCATACAGATTCTTGGTACCTTCTCGTAGCCAAAGCTATCCCACAAAAAGGTGTAACCGTATCTACACCATCATAAGTGACACCTTATTCTTATGAATGCTGAACTTTCTTCCTTCTCGTAATTAGACACGAGAAGAAGGTTATGATAGAAAATATCTAAACAACAAAGCAGACATTTCTTATCATTATACATTAAATAAAATAAAATACATTTATTACATTTATTAAATTTTAGGCTCTTTGAAAATTTAAATGACTTGTATTCAAAAATGCAGAGAAATTAATGGACAAATGAAATAGTAGGTTGTAGACGAACTATTAATTAAGTATTGTAATATGTATTGTATGTAGTTTCAACATAAATAAATTTACATGTTGTATCTTTAGAATATATATATATATATATATATATATATATATATATATATATATATATATATATATATATATATATATATATATATATATATATCAATACTTAATCAATAGTTCTTCCACAATCTACTATTTCATTTGTCCATTCATTTCTCTGCATTTTTGAATACAAGTGATTTAAATATTCAAAGAGCCTAAAATTCAGTAACTGTAATAAATGTATTTTATTTTATTTAATGTAAGGTATCGACCTGAAAAAGATCTGTGAGTGTTATACCTATTATTTAAGTAATATATATTTATTCTCAATTAGATTATAAAATGAAGCTAGTAATTATTTCAAATACTAATGAACATCGAAGCTGTAAAATATTTCATTACATTATGATTGTGGAAGAAGGAAACTCAATAATATTACATTATAAATACAATGAACATCAATTCAGTAAAATATTAAATCAGTAAAATATTTCATAGTAGAAAAGAGAACTCACTATTTTCTTATATTGATAAAATAAAAATAATTCAGAAGGATATTGCAACTTACTATAAAATCTTTAACTTTTAAGAGCGAGTATAAAGCATAATTTTCTTACCTGTAAGAAATAGGCACGACACTCTACTGAGCTTAGAATCGTACTGAGAATAATCAGTCAACACAATTGCTCATAACTAGATTCAAGGGTTTGCTGAAAGCATGATTAGCAGTTATGTTTTAAAATTATAGTACACAAATTAAAACGGCAAATATATGCACATAAAAAGCATATATTTTTATATGCGTGTCATATATACGTGTCATATGAGGAACATACGTATTTAATTTTCACCAAAGAAGAAAGAATTACCTCGCTGGTCTATTCAAATCTATGTGAGAGCAAAACGAATCAAAACAATCTTTCTAAAACTGCATACAGATTATTTATTCCCTGAATGAATACTTAGCAGTGCATGTGCGTGAATGTTTCCTCCACTGAATGTGTTAACATTTTTTATACGTGTATAATGACCTGTTCATCTGACCAGCTCTCTATCATCCAAGAAAAGCTATAGGTTTATTTTGAGAAAATTACATTTTGTACAATTTTCAGATAAAATATTAATCTTTTTGTTTCTAAACTATTTGTTGCCATGAACGAAACGTTGTACTCTGTAGCTCCACAACAATTACCCTGGTTTTCTAGTATTAAGGCCAATTAATATTAGCTATCAGCTGTACTGGTGTTATAGACTGGTGCCTTGTAGGGCATGTATGGATTCTCATTTGTTCTACAGGTTAAATCCATGTATGTGTCGCTTGGATTTGTATCAGTTGCTCTTCGTGTTGAACCCGTTCTTCTGATTATGATTACAGTGCATGCAACAATGATCGTTGTCAATAAAAATGTACCACAAACGATGCCTACAATTATCGGCGTATCCATAGACGAGGAACCAGTTTTGCTGTTCGCATCTGAATCTTCTGAAAAGATTGTGAAATATTACATTAAATCTCGTTTATAGTGTTTCTGAGTGGGCATTTACAGTTCTAATACATCTAAACCTATAACATTGCATTTTATGTCACTGGGCAAACTGAAACGATGCTAGTTATTTGATTTCGATATAACGTTTCTTAAAGAACAATATTGTCCGGCAGTAAGTTGTATGTGCACATAATTTGTATTTATAATTCTACATTACAGGACAAATATAACGAGTCCGTATAATGACAGTTCGTTATGTCTGATTTTTTGCGATATCATTTTCTGTTGTATAGAAACTAATAGCTGGAAATGGTATTGTATAATCGTCTATTATCCACTCTACTTACAACATTATGCTTTCTTTTTATGCTTTTGTTCTGACTCAGTATAACCAGTCAGTCAGTGGATGAACCTATTGAAACAAAATCTGTCACATTTTAATATTTTGATATTTTAGTTGATTGATTATTATTATTAATCTTTAGTGCAGCAGATAATATCTGGAATCACTATCATTTATACATTCCTTAAACTATGTCACTCTGAACATTAATACTGTTTTACTAACTCGATATAACCATTACAGGTTGTTGTATAATATGGTAGCAGTGTGCTATATTAGGATATTCTGACATATTTTGAGTTGTGACTATAAGCTTTCTTTTTTACTGTACTACAAAAATATTATTTAGTAAAGACGAATACATTTCAAATCATCTAATGTGGCCCGTCGACTGAGTTTACTGTGTTATGATGTTTCCCAATTCTCATTCGCTAATTTTATATTACATAATAACTCAATTTTAAAATCTAACGACAATCTGTTACATCTTAGCATTTTGAATATTTTCAAATTGCACCAACCAATCTTTAACCATGAGAAGTAGCCAATACTTAACACTAGTATTGCTTTTCACTTGGTATGTTTTACCGCAAGCTAACTATATCTTGTAGCGATTGTATAAGACATTCAATTAAAGAATGAATCTAATGGCACAATGTCAGTCGAGGGTTCTAAAATCTTAATTTAAATCTTTCCCATTCTTTGTCCATTAGTAGTGAATTTACTATTTGTATCACCTTTTGTTATAAAATTGTTGGATATGTGATTTGCCTAACTGTAATTAATTGAATATACATTTGCAAACTGAGAGGCTATATCTATGAAGCTGGTTTATCATGCCTCATTTAGAAGAATATACCCCAGACTATATGTATCAGACTCTTAAAAGGCAGAGGATTAATATCTAGGGTCTGGAATACATTGTTTATGTTCTTAGTGACAGGACTAAAGAAACGTATGGACAACGTAAACAAAGAATCATACGGCTTAAAGAAGTTGATCTAATCCAATGTAATGCAGGAGATGAGAATGCATAAACTAGCATTAGATCAGAATGAGGAAGCAAAATTTGAGAATGAGTTGTTTGGTTAAAACATGTACGACATTAGAAATCATCCTATTTACTTGAGCATATGAGAAATGAGGGTAAAAACACGAAAAATGCGGACTTATCAAAATTTAATTTGGAATCCGATATGGGATTTACTTCAAGCATGCATGCAACCTGGGAAAAGCTGTTGGATTCGGACCATAGTTAATTAATACCTTGGCAAATTCGGCCCAAGTTAATGGCTAATTCAGCACAACTGCAATATTTGGGAAAACAATGGAGCACACACACACACACACACACACACACACACACACACACACACACACACACACATACATACATACATACATACATACATACATACATATACATATATATATATATATATATATATATATATATATATATATATATATATATATATATATATACTGATAAGTGATTTATTTTACTAGTTTACTGAGAATCTAAAAGCTAAAAGTTGATTTTCCGTTTTTACATTTGCATCTCATATTTAGTGTCACATTTCTAGCCGATATCACAATAAAATGACTATGAGCTATTATATTTAGATTCCTTGAACCAAAATAACTTCACACAGTGTAATGCATACAAATTAACCTAATGTATGTTTTGTTTTATTACGTATATCGGGCATACTTAGCATTCAATTTTGTATAAAGTGCTAATAATGAGTAAAATGAGAGTACAGCGTAGGTCCCTGTTATCATTAAATGTGCATCTACTGACATGGTTGTATTCTTATCCTGTAAATATAACCTCGTAGCAATAAACGATCTTATATTCCTTTAAAACGTAGAAACATTTGAAAATATTCAATTTAAAGCACGTATTAAATTCGATGTGTATGTGTGTGTGTGTTTCATATAATGACAATGAATATTTGCGAAGATATTTCAATTTAGCATTACATTCAGTTCTAGAATGGTAGAAATTTCAGTAAATTGGAAAATTACGTTAAAAGTGCCTTAGTTTCATATATATATATATATATATATATATATATATATATATATATATATATATATATATATATATATATATATATATATATATATATATATGATGTGTTCTTAAGCATGTAGAATAGGGGTGCAAGTTATTGTCAGAAAGTGAAAGGAAGACGGAGAGTGAAAGATAGAATTCATTAGGTCAGTCATTCAAATATTACAAAGTCAAACTATATGAGTACATAATTAAAACAAAGACAAACTTTGTGTTTGATGCTGGCCACAATCGTGACTTTATATTGTAATAAATGTAATGTATTGAACAAAACTTTTGCTACGTATTTACAGCATAACATAACTATCTGGTTAAAGTCTGAAGAGTAAACATGTTAAGAAATTGAACAATGAGTATAATATATACATTTTTGAGGCTGCAACCGCCTTAAACATAAAAGGTATATCCTGGGAATGCTTAGAACCAAACCTAGGTATTCATAGCAATATAATTGAACGAACAAATTTATAGCATGTTGTTAAGAATTGAAACATTGAGATATGTGGCATTAACAAACAATTTAGACTGTAGAAACCGCATGACCTTATAAGAGATTACTGCGGATGCAATCGCCTATAATCTGAAGAGATGGAGAAAACAAAGTATATGATTAACAACAAGAGAGCATATAAACATTATATACAGGGAGGTATGATGGGGTGGAGGTGGAAAAATTTCTATAGAACAAGACAACATGTCTGCACTCCAGAATGAAATCTGTTCAACTGACGCCAAAGTCCTTAGCAGAGGGAATCGCTCCGCGCTCGAACGGTGCAAAAGCATTACCATTGGTTGGGCAGAACACGTGACACAAAACTTTAAATGTATTGGCTCTTGACAGCTCCTTACTTGGAATACCTTGCGGGAATTTGTAGAACTAATAATCACACCTCCCATAAATGTCCTTACGCGAGCGTAAATATATATATATATATATATATATATATATATATATATATATATATATATATATATATATATATATATATATGTGTGTGTGTGTGTGTGTGTGTGTGTGTGTGTGTGTGTGTGTGTGTTTTATATAGTGACAATGAATAATCGCAAAGATATTTCAATTTAGCATTACGTTCAGTTCAAGAATGGTAGAAATTTCAGTAAATTGGAAAATTACGTAAAAAGTTCCTTATCTAGAACAATAATGGTCAGATCAGCTTAGCCAATTCATGTATTGATATTATTGTTTGTAGTTAAATCAATTAAGGAAGCAATAATCAAACAAAAGGAACAAACACCTAAACGCAGGGGGTAACAACGTAAAAAGACGAGGAACCGTCATGGACAATCGTTAACACGGTGGAAGTCTTGCATTGAAAAACGAACCTACACCAGTCACTTACTGATGTTACGTGCCACTGTTGATGAACATGTCATTTTCTTCATTGCTGTATTATAACATATAATTATTTTTTTAAATATTTTTTCGTATGCAGTATCCATTTTAAAAAATATGCATGGATTTAAATAATAAATTATAAATGCAGGTAATGAAAATCAGTTCGTTGTTTTTGATATAGGGTTTTTTTAGTATAAGGATATAATTCCAATTGTTATGAATTGACTGAGTTTTATACGTTTTGATTGGATGGACCCGATCACGTGACACCGATCTGGAATTCTTTACACATCCATACAATGTGTGGACTACTTTCGGTTTACAATATAAATAAACATTGCAGATACATCATTAAGAAACGATTGTTTAATCTCTTAAGTTTTAATTCAGGAAATAAATACAACTAATACAATTTTTATACTTTTTATAATATTCTTTGACTGAAATAGATAGCTTACTATACAATTTAGCGTTTGTCTGCTACATATTCGAATAAAATGACCGATGACGAGTTTGTTTTTTTATTGCAATTATTTGTGGATTTTGTTTTCGAACGATTAGATGAGAAGGAGTTTGAAGTAATAATAGCAGCGATTGAAGCAGATGGAGATGGATTTAATGATATTGAGAAGGATTTTACAAGCGCTGAAAACGAAACTGATCAGATCTTGATAAATTCCCTTACACTGCACCCCATGACCTACGTCAACCTGGTCATACACAACAACAACAACAACGTGGGAACTGGGACAGTCAATTTTGAGGCTGCTGAGGGATACAAGCCAAGATTCAGGAAATTATCTGAGAAAAACATAAAAGCTATTGAAAAAATCGATACTCAGAGGAGGCTACTAAACGAAATACAAAATGGGGCATTTCATTGGTAACTTTTAATTCTTTATTAAAATAATTTTGTTTACATATTTTGTGACGTGTGTTGGAATTGCTGACTTATTGTGACTATTACCACTTACATAAAAAAAAATATTTATCCGACCATTATTCAAAGACTGAATAAAATTTTTAAATGTTAAAACTACAAGGAAAGGATAATCAGATTATTTGTATGAAATATATTTGATGGATAAATCTTGAAACACACACACACACACACACACACACACACACACACACATATATATATATATATATATATATATATATATATATATATATATATATATATATATATATATATATATATATATATATTAGCGGCGTTCAAAACACACACCAACCTTTCACTATAGTTCGCTGCTAGGGAATGACTTCTGCGGTGTAATTTGCCCAGTGTGGATAGATAGAAAGAAGAATACAGATCTTTGAACAAGTATATTGAAGAAATAAACACAACGAGCCCCCTTTCAATCAACGAATATAAAATTTAATCAATTTAACAACAGAATTTAAAATGAAGAGAAATCAATTACTTGGTTACAAAAAAAGAAAAGTTGTACTAACATGTACTCAAATAAAAAGACAATACAAATTTCTTTAAAGGTTACAATTACTTTCAACGTTAATATTCTATCTTCATTGCCAACGAGATATGACCTTTGAGTGTAACGATGAGAGATTTCATCACCTATTTCATGCAGACATCGAGACTTTTGTTCGTCCCTGCTCTGCTGATCTTTGGTCTTGGACTCTTGTCAGTCGAATTCTTATTTAACAATCGTCTCTGGACTTAGATATCGGCTTATAATTTGCTCTGGTCCTGTGATTTGTTCAGGGATTTCTCATGAGAATCCAGGAAAGCTGTTTTCCTTCAATAAATAAAATGTCTCGCAATAGATAATAGGTCACATTCCTAAGTATATCTATATTTTACATTAATTCGGCTCAGAAAACAAAAGGCATAAATTCTGCCGCATTAACTCCTTGCTCCCTATTCCTATGTTTAAATAGACGGTCAAGGCTTGTTCTGACCATAATCCGGGTCACTCTAGGGCTGGTCATTAAATTCCACTCTTGGATCAGCCGTATGAACCCGTATTTAACACCCCCTTGACTTCGTACTTTACTATATAGCAGTGTTAAGTTACATATGGCTTAGAATCTCAGATCTAACTATTATAAAATAGTTTACTCGACCAATTATATATTACAAACTAGCATATGGATATACACATAATATTATGTCATACTAGAGTTAATCCATAAAACTACGAAACATTACTCATCATTTATTAAGCTTAATTCATGAAAATTACTAATCACTCCTATGTATTAAAGATTCAATTACATGCAATCTTGTCAATTCCTCTAACGATCATTTAATTACATGCAGCCTTGTCAACTCTTCTAATGAAATTTTAATTAAATTCAATCTTGTCAATTCTCCAAATGAATTGATAATTAGAAAATCAAAGAATAAAATGTAATGACTAGCTTTTCAATAAAATCCTGCAAAATGAAATCATAAAAACATACATCATATCAAGAATACATTCACAAATAAATAAACAAATGAAATAACATCTTAAAATCGGGAAACTAAAATTGCGTACCTTTTGCCGTTTCTTTATACGTTTCCACAAATCTCAAATGTAGAGTTTGTCTACTTTCTTAGACAACTCTCACGTTTTACTGCAAAATCACGAGATAATGTCTTTCATGTTCCCGGAGTCGACCCCTCTTTTTTCAAGAAAGATTGAAGACTGAAGAATTTTTCTAAAGTAAAAATCTTTAATTTCTTACAGTGTTACGCCCATAAATTCATATGAACCAATCGAAATAGACTGTTTCCTAAATCTGTTCCATAGAATTTTTGGATTGACAAGACAGCTAATCATGCCGTAATTAACGTTTCTTTAAACAATCACTTATGGCAAGTTTCCCCCTTTAACCGGTTGATTTTGGAGAAGGGTCTTTTGTCATTCTCTTGTACCATAGCATATGACTCGGTCAAGTTACGTCAATTGGAACGAATTCCCTTTTGACGTTCAGAGTTGAAATTAAAGAACATACTATGCTGACATGATAATTTAATGATGTCTCCAAAATATGACTTAACACAATTGAAAAATGTATATAATAATCCATAAATTGATCTTATGATAAGTTGAAATAGTTTGGATATGTAGTCATTAATTTCAATGAAAAAGAAATTACATAAATTTTTGTGTTGCTATTCCTTTTCTGAAGATATAAATCTTCTGCACAAATTTCAAAGACTTTAAATGTTGAAGGATATAATTACTAATATCACTATATTTACATACATGAATCCCAAACTTAAGTATACAATATTTGTACAAATAGCAGGATAGGTTGATTTAATGTGGATATCAAAATGATTTTGTCAAGTGTAAGAACGGTAGTGCTATGAATATTTTTCTATTTACTTTCAGCTTGGTGCATTAAAATAATTGGATAAAAAAAACTTTACTTCAGCACAATCAGACCAGATGATCTGAGTAACCACTTAAGAAGGTTCTACGCTTAGGCCCAACCAATGTTTTATCATCAAGAGGCACAAAAAATGCCAGCCGATCAGGCACAATAATATCACAAGAATTCCTTGAAAAATGTTCGTGTTGCCATAAACAGATACTTGAATGACAATGGAAAAGATACTGACATTGTCAAAGACAAATAATTCAAAAATTTCATGTTAAATGCAAAACTGAAATTGAAATTAAAATCAAGTATTTCAAGGCCAACCTAGCACTAACTTTACTTACTTTCAGACGAGTGTTGGAATTGGTGATTTATTTTGACTATTACCACTTACATAAAAAAAAAAAATATTTATCCGACCATTATTCAAAGACTGAATGAAATTTCAAATGTGAAAACTACAAGAAAAGGATAATCAGATTATTTGCATGAATTATATTTGATGGCCATTTGATATATGTGATGGTATTTCAAGGCCAACCCAGCACTACCAAGTAATTTCACTAGACATCACTGTAAGCTACCACACTGCAGACATCATAGCGATATGACTGACAAATTGTTAAAGCTACGTTAAAGATCATCATTACATTATATTTCATTATTCCTGCATAAAATGTATTTAATTTGTGCCTTAGTTTGGTAAGGGATAACATCATCTTGTTCATATTCCATGTTGTTCAATGATAAAATTCATAATGATTTAAAGTTTGCTTGGAAATTTCATTTAGCACACTTTCTATTCCCATCAATTTGTTATTATGCAAGGTCATTGTCATCTAAAATCAATAATAATAACAGGTTTTATTGGAAATTTAATTTAGCAAACTTGTACAATTCTTATCAGCTGGTCTTGGTCACGTGACATAGCAGAAGTGACTGATTAAAATTGAACAAGAATGTTGTAAATAAATAAAATGTGTTTAAACCACGGGTAGACATTGCCTAAGATATAGTGTGCAGTTTCTGAATAAACGTAACTGTGACAGCAGTCAATCTATTCTTGTCATTATGAACAGTTTATGTATTATGAGGCGATGTGAAGCGGCGAATGAAAAGAAACTACGCGCTACTTCAATTCAAATGCATTGTTGATGGAATACGTTCATTTGACGATTGAAAAGGTTATAATTGTAATTATAAAAATTAAATGATCATGGTTGGGTATTTATTGCTTAGTAAAGTCTACCTAATCACTCACAAAGTTAACATAAAATCCTTTGGACTTTATCTACTTTGTTAGTTATTAGGTACAATTTACACATCGATAAATGCCCAACCATGATCATTTAATACTATAATAATCTATGTTAATCTATTTTAAAAAGACATTAGACCTGTATATATAGTGGAAAAGAGTAAGCAGTATATTTTGATAGTGATACACACACATAAAGAGAGAGAGAGAGAGAGAGAGAGAGAGAGAGAGAGAGAGAGAGAGAGAGAGAGAGAGAGAGAGGGAGGGAGGGGGTACCTGTATTGTTTTGTTGCTTTTTTTGGTTTGAGTATTGCAATTTGCTGAACATTAAAAATGAACTCAGAGAACGAGGCATAGGGTGCTTTAAGCACAACTGATTATAATATATTGTTTCAAAATCTAAGTAGAATATATACCATGAAATTAATATTACACTGGACTAAATCATAAATTAGACAGTTGCAGTCATTAGAACATTTGAATGCTAGTATCTCATTATGACTATGTTCAAGTTGGCATAAATAAAAGATCTCATTTAAAATAAGGTATTCAAATACAACTAGTGTAATTGAAAATGTTTAAAATCGAGCATTTATATTGACTGCAAATTTCTAATACTTGTCTAAATAAAACGGGTAAAAAAAAAAAATTAACTAGCAGACACTTGCATATATACAGTATTTTCCCACCGATGTAAACAGTATTTTAAGTGGAACGTTAGACCAAGAACAATGCTCACTACGAGGATTTTAAAGCTATACAAGTGTAAACCAATACTGAACATAAAGAAACTTTTATGAGACCATGGGGTCGTTTATATGTGGAATGTATTACCGGTATCATTAGCACAATCCAAATCAGTTCCTTTGAAGGAAAACTTTATAAATACCGGTCTAATCAGGAGCTCCATTACAATTTTCATGAAAACATCACAACCGGACGTGTTGAAACAGACATAGAAGATTATAGTACAGCACAGGTACAAGACCAAACCCCTTTGGCCAGCGAAGGATTGTTTACACTTAAAATAATTGTGTCATTGCAATTGCGCGTTTTTATTAAACTGACCATAATCCTGTCCATAATGTGACAGGTGTGTAATGCAATGCTAAATATAATCCTATGGACAAAAAACATTTACCTATATATGGCATGTAATTTATAATGTCTCTACTCATGTTAAGAATATAACAATTTAAAATAAAAACAATGCAAATGACTTGAAGTCTCCTTGATTGATAAGTTCCGTGGATGTGTGAAATGAGATTCAGCATCTTAGATTACAGGCGTATTCACTAGTAAAATAAGTCAAGAAAAGTAACATTACTTATTTTTTAATATATCAAAGAATTCTGCAAGTAAAAAAATATACGTTGTAATGTAGATTTGTTAGTTTTTTATGCATTTTTTATTTCTAACTAGTTAAAGACATAGTAAGATGTCAATTACAACATCTTGTATTCTTTTTGTATAAATTATGATTGGCCAAACTCTACTCCTGATCAAAGTGACATGGCCGACAACTCGAATGGATCTGCCTGTCTCATCGCTGATGCCTACTTGGTGCAACAACAGATTAGCAAATAAAGTGATCACTTATTACAGAAACAAGGTACTGATTGTTTGTTCAGAAATGCGTTTAGCTTCTTGAACAAACCAGAAAGCCTGTAAGGCATAATCTTAAAGTATCCTCTGCCCAGCCATAGCAAGTTTGTATTGAAATATTGAAATAAAAACATTCATCAGTAGATTTAGGGGAGCAATCTTAAGTAGTATGAGTACGCGAAATTTATACTTCAATTCTTTTTCGCTCTCCATTTTATGCGATTTAATTATATTATATATTACATTTTTTAAATTTGTTCTGAATATTCTAAATGTTGGAGATAGTAAGTCTTATGTCACATGACTCTTTGCTATCAGATAGAGAATAGTCTGTTTCAGGTTGGCCATTTTTATCTCTGAATAGACAGATTTAATTCAAATATATGTTGCATGCATTTAGTCAGTAATGTCTGATTTATTATCAAGTGGGTTATTTTTGTGCCAGTCACAGATCATGCACAAATCTGGTTATTATATTTATCTACTGCTACTACTACTACTACTGCTACTACTACTATTACTACTACTACTACAATTACAACTAATAATAAAAATAACAATAATAGTTAAACAGTAGTACTGATGAAACGATATAATCTGTAATGATGCCAAATCATGTGTGTGCATGCGTAATATATGTTGTATTCATACTTCATCTTGTCCCGAGTATTGCATGGCTCAGTCGTTATATATTTAGCTGTTGTGACTGTAGCAGAATTAAAACCAAGTGGGGTTTTTTTTAATGGGTTAAATGAATAACAAACAGAAAGTGATGAATGATGATGATTGGATTTTATAAAATGAAATACTATATATATATATATATATATATATATATATATATATATATATATATATATATATATATATATATATATATATATATAAAGAATACAAATCATATGGCGAATAACAACCCTCTCAAGCGTACTGGATCCACCAAGGGATCACGTTTGTCAGGGATTAATTAAAATAGATGCAATAAACTGACGACGAACAGTACGAAACTAGTAACTAACTAGCCTAAGCGCTTTCGACTCTTAATGAGTCTTTTTCAAAGGCAAATACAAAACATAGTTACGACAAACAAATAAACACAAAAACGTTGTGTTTGTAAACCTCTACATTTCTGTCTTCACATGTGCTAACACTATAAATACAACCAGCTTGTATAGACTAGTTGCGGAAACTGAAAACGTTGTGTAATTCCCTAAAAGTCTACAAGCCAAAGCGACATCTATTTTTACTTTGTGTACATATGTAACGCCGATTATATCCCGGATATTTGATTCTATACCGGTTATTCTTATAGTAAAAATTGAAAGATATTAAGATTTAGAAAATGTTAAATTCTACTAGTGCATAGTTTTCATTTTCTAGTCTTCTTGGTTTAGACCGCTTGGTTTCAATGTTCTAAGGCGGCGTATCCAGTATGATTCCTTTTCCTTCCTGGTTTCGGAACTCCAGCTGTGGTTGTTAGCAATAGCGATAAGTATTATATCACTAAAAGTGTGGCCAGGGGAGGAGAAGTGTTCTGCGACCGGGCTTCTGTACAGCTTTTTTGTCATCCAATCAGATCTATGAAGGTTTATCCTTATGTGTAGCTTTTCAGTTTCTCCCACGTACTGAAGGCCACAGATCTTACATGTGATGAGATAAATCACATTCTCTGTTTTGCACGTCAGAAAGGTCTGAAGAGCTGGCTAAACATTTAATTTACCGAGGCTACGACAAAGACCTGATTGGTCCAAACAAAACGTGCAAAACAGAGAATGTGATTTATCTCATCACATGTAAGATCTGTGGCCTTCAGTACGTGGGAGAAACTGAAAAGCTACACATAAGGATAAACCTTCATAGATCTGATTGGATGACAAAAAAGCTGTACAGAAGCCCGGTCGCAGAACACTTCTCCTCCCCTGGCCACACTTTCAGTGATATAATACTTATCGCTATTGCTAACAACCACAGCTGGAGTTCCGAAACCAGGAAGGAAAAGGAATCATACTGGATACGCCGCCTTAGAACATTGAAACCAAGCGGTCTAAACCAAGAAGACTAGAAAATGAAAACTATGCACTAGTAGAATTTAACATTTTCTAAATCTTAATATCTTTCAATTTTTACTATAAGAATAACCGGTATAGAATCAAATATCCGGGATATAATCGGCGTTACATATGTACACAAAGTAAAAATAGATGTCGCTTTGGCTTGTAGACTTTTAGGGAATTACACAACGTTTTCAGTTTCCGCAACTAGTCTATACAAGCTGGTTGTATTTATAGTGTTAGCACATGTGAAGACAGAAATGTAGAGGTTTACAAACACAACGTTTTTGTGTTTATTTGTTTGTCGTAACTATGTTTTGTATTTGCCTTTGAAAAAGACTCATTAAGAGTCGAAAGCGCTTAGGCTAGTTAGTTACTAGTTTCGTACTGTTCGTTGTCAGTTTATTGCATCTATTTTAATTAATCCCTGACAAACGTGATCCCTTGGTGGATCCAGTACGCTTGGGAGGGTTGTTATTCGCCATATGATTTGTATTCTTTATATTACCTACCTCGTATGGCTCGATCTACCTTTGGTGTGATCTAACACCCTTTTCGGTCTTGTATTTATGTAGTGCTACTGTATCCGTTCCATTGTTTCCTTCTTATACTTAAATTGTTGCCGTATCTCTTAGAATGGAGACGATGTCTCAACAAATACAGAAAACATTCAAAACTTTACGCAATGAAACTGATGCTTTAATTCGCCTAAAGCATCATTGCACTTTCTTGCATCATTTTCTCGAAACAAATACAGTCACTAAAGGTCTTCAAATTCATGTGAAACCGCAAATTATTGGCAAGAGTTCAAACAGATTCAACAAAAGATGGAATAAAATAACTCACGACGCTTCCATGAAACTCACAGCCCTACTTAGTAAAAACGTAAATCATCAATATCTAGCCAAATCAGCAACCATTGAAGAACTAAAACATCAGCTCAATTCCGTCTCAACAGAAGAACAATTGAAAACGTTTTACTCCAAATTAAATAAAGATGAAAAAGGACTCTCTTCGAAACTATACAAAGTCAGAGATAGAAAATTTAGAAGTCATGATCTACAACCAAAGGACTGTTGTGAAGAAACTTCAATTGACGAAATTTCTTCCAAAAACAACCGTAAGAAGAAAAATCGCCGCAAAAGGAAGAATCGCAAGCACTCTGTAACAAACACTAATGCAACTGTTACTAACACAGTAGTCAACATCTCCAATTTAGAACTTACTGATGCAGAAATAAAACTTTTATCGAAAGGTTTGAGTTTCTGTCCCCGTCCAAAAACATACGACAGAGGGAAGCTTAAGAATGACACCGAAGAATTCATCCGCCGACTAAGACTCAAAGCCCATTTTGCCTTGCAACCACCAAACAAATCAAAGGGAAATATAAGCTGCGACCAACCCACATTTAGAAAGAAAAGTAACTGGACCCCACCAAAAAGTTCAATTCCGAATCTGGAAGCCTTTATCAACTCGGTTGAAAACGATACTTCCAGACATATCAACCATACTAACAAATATTCTAATTTGACAAAAGAAGAAACAGATGCCCTGCACTCACTGAAAAGCAGAACAGACATAATAATTAAGCCTGCAGATAAGGGTTCCGCTGTTGTCGTTATGAATAGGGAAGACTACATTAGTGAAGCAAGTAGACAACTAAGTGATGCTACGTTCTACCAAAAACTGGACCATGATCCAACGCTGGAATATGCAAAAATCATTACTAATGTTATTGACGAGGCGTACCAAAGCGGACACATAGACCAGCAAACCAAAAACTACTTAAGCCCAGAAAACCCAAGAGCAGGTAGATTTTATCTTCTACCCAAAATCCACAAACAAGGAAACCCTGGCAGACCTATAATCTCAGGTAACGGGCACCCCACAGAAAGGATATCAGAATATTTAGATCATTTTATGAGACCACATGTCCACAAATTACCACCATATCTTCAAGACACGACAGATTATCTCATAAAAAGCAAAGCTAGTGAACCATTACTGCCAGATACATTACTTGCTTGCTTAGACGTCACATCTTTGTACACCAACATACCGCACAACGAAGGGTTACAGGCATGTAGCGAAGCATGGGAAACAAGAACTGTAAACAATCCACCCACACACTTCTTAATCCAACTCCTGGAGCTTGTCCTAAAACTCAACAACTTTGAATTTAATGAAGAAAACTACCTACAAATCAATGGAACTGCAATGGGTACTAAAATGGCCCCTTCATATGCTTAACATTTTCATGGGAAAACTTGAGGGAATGCTCTTAGCATCGGTTGAGCGTACACCATACCAGTGGGTACGCTTTATCGATGATATTGAAATGAAGTGGCAGTATGGAAGAGAAAGTCTGGATGACTTCATATCAAAGGCAAACAACTTCCATCCTTCAATAAAATTCACGGCAGAAATTTCCAACTCAAACCATGTTTTCCTGGACACAACAACCAGACTGGTGGAAAACAAATTACACACAGACATCTACTCGAAACCAACCGACAAACACCAGTATCTTCTCCCAACCAGCTGTCATCCAAAACACTGCATTAAGAGCATTCCATATAGCCAGGCACTGAGGATACGCAGAATTTGCTCCGACGATGAAAGATTCCTAGAAAGGTCTGAAGAGCTGGCTAAACATTAATTTACCGAGGCTACGACAAAGACCTGATTGCGGAGGCAATCCAAAGGGCCAAACAAACAAACCGTGATGACCTACTCAGATATGGACAGAAAGAAAAGGTTGATAGGATACCATTTATTCTGACCTATCACCCAGACAATCCCAAAGTAGGTAAAATCATCGCAAACCACTGGCCAACCGTGCAATCGTCAGACATACTAAACCTAATACTTCCGAACAAACCTGTAGTAGCTTACCGGAGACCAAAAAACCTAAAGGACATCCTAGTCAGGGCCAAGCTAACAACAATCGCTAGTCAAAACCAACCTAGTCAATCTGGACCCTGTGGCGATAAAAGATGCAAAACCTGTCAACATATGATAGAGACCAAGACATTCACTAGCACAGTGACTAAAGAAAAACTAAGCATACATGGTCCAAACAAAACGTGCAAAACAGAGAATGTGATTTATCTCATCACATGTAAGATCTGTGGCCTTCAGTACGTGGGAGAAACTGAAAAGCTACACATAAGGATAAACCTTCACAGATCTGATTGGATGACAAAAAAGCTGTACAGAAGCCCGGTCGCAGAACACTTCTCCTCCCCTGGCCACACTTTCAGTGATATAATACTTATCGCTATTGCTAACAACCACAGCTGGAGTTCCGAAACCAGGAAGGAAAAGGAATCATACTGGATACGCCGCCTTAGAACATTGAAACCAAGCGGTCTAAACCAAGAAGACTAGAAAATGAAAACTATGCACTAGTAGAATTTAACATTTTCTAAATCTTAATATCTTTCAATTTTTACTATAAGAATAACCGGTATAGAATCAAATATCCGAGATATAATCGGCGTTACATATGTACACAAAGTAAAAATAGATGTCGCTTTGGCTTGTAGACTTTTAGTGAATTACACAACGTTTTCAGTTTCCGCAACTAGTCTATACAAGCTGGTTGTATTTATAGTGTTAGCACATGTGAAGACAGAAATGTAGAGGTTTACAAACACAACGTTTTTGTGTTTATTTGTTTGTCGTAACTATGTTTTGTATTTGCCTTTGAAAAAGACTCATTAAGAGTCGAAAGCGCTTAGGCTAGTTAGTTACTAGTTTCGTACTGTTCGTCGTCAGTTTATTGCATCTATATATATATATATATATATATATATATATATATATATATATATATATATATAAGAATACAAATCATATGGCGAATAACAACCCTTTCAAGCGTACTGGATCCACCAAGGGATCACGTGTGTCAGGGATTAATTAAACTAGATGCAATAAACTTACGACGAACAGTACGAAACTAGTAACTAGCCTAAGCGCTTTCGACTCTTAATGAGTCTTTTTCAAAGGCAAATACAAAACATGTATACGATAAACAAATAAACACAAAAACGTTGTTTGTAAACCTCTACATGGCTGTCTTCACATGTGCTAAAGCTATAAATACAACCAGCTTGTATAGACTACTTGTAACGGCGGCTCAACTTATTGTTCTATATATTAGCTCAGATTACTTCTTTAATCCATTCATAAATTCCTACTTGTAGTAACTTATTCGATACAGGGCAAATTTCATCATTGGTGGCAACTCCTAAACCAAAAACTCATATTACCAAACAGAACCAAATACAGTGATACTAAAACGTATATGGTTTTGGTAACATAATAAGCAGATCTTTAAGGATTGTAAGAAACAATTAAGAAAACTATTGCATGATTATTATTTCAAACGTTTACATAACTATGGGAAAAATAAGGTGTCGAATAAATGCTTTATGACAGTCAGTAAAAATGTTAATTATCACATAAATGTTGCTGAAAAAGCTGATATCTAACCTTATACTATTCTGCACACAATTTGACAATAAGAAAATAAATTGTCATTATTATAGAGGATCCATTTAATATAACAGAAAATATTTTAAATAGGTGCAGAATATATTTAGCATAAAACTCATTATAACTCTTCTTGAGATGAAGTTTCTAAACGCATCTGAATGAAATCAAATAATAAACACATACAAATGGACTATTCAAATTTTTCCACTTACAATCTCTGTGATCATGTTCAAATGCTATAATAAGCAAAATGCAAAACAAAGAATTTCATTGACTCATCATACCTGTTAGAACTGAATCTACAACCCAAAAGTTCTTTAAATCTTGCAATATACAATGAGGATTGGGTGTTCTAATGGATGTGCGTTAACAACCAGAATTGTAGGATGATCCAAAGACAGTGATCGTTGAAGTATGTACATACTAATCTCATTGTCAAAGTTTTGTGGCTTTGTCAGGATACAAATGTAATTCTAAGTTTATACCAAATGTGGAATATAGTTTGCATGCTTATACATTTCTTATATCAGAGCTAATAAATGATATTCACTACGGTAAGTTGATTAATATTATTTTTAGGAGTTGGACATCAGACGACGGTTATTAAATATATTCGCAGCAAAAAAACTACTTACGCCTGCGTAAGTACATTTGTGTGAGCAATGAGGTTGGGTTTAATTTTTACCTAACTCTGTTATGATAATGAGCTGACTCCAATAAGACCAATTGAATTATCCCCTAGGGATCACATGGGTTCTATTAGCAAATCGGTGTCAGGACTTGCAACTGCGCACAGATAAGTGAATTTTAAGTAGCGTCACTTTCAACTGAACTGCAGAGGAGTAGAGATGCAATACTTGTTTTGGAAAAATTTTGTGGAATTAAGTCCCACCTCCACCCCTACACAGCCTCCCTTAAATTTAAACAATAATTATACGTCTTTATATCTTGGTGAACATATGGATATCAATATTATTTAGAGATATATTATTGTAGATCAATGCAATCTCCTGCACGTGATATTTATATGGTTCTCCTGAATGATTTTACTGTCTATAATTTCAGGAATTTCAATCTTGTGTATATATCATGAACAATGCTGAATTTTTTTATTGTCGATTGTGATCTCCTAGCTGAATCATTCTGCATCTTGTTTATTTCATTATCGATCTTTCACAGCGGTGGTTATACTGTGGTCATGCATGCTTTCACTATGTCTTGGCGGTGGGAGCCCAAAATTTCAAGCTCTCGAGCTTCATTATGTATACAAAGTAGGTCTAAAGAATGTATGAAGTGTGAATAGAAAAGCTGTGCCATTAGAGCAGCAATTTAGACATTTTATACCTTTTGGATTCAATTATGTTATATAATCTATACTGAAGTCACTAAAAGTGGCCTGCAGCAAGTATCATATTCTCAACCTTTCAAATTTCCTCCTATGATGATGGATTTTTTAGATAGTGGTGGAATTATTTCACTGTCATTTAAACATGTTTATCTAGGTCAGGTTTCATTAAGTTCTATGAAATTCAAAATCCAATGCAAAGGTAAGGAAAGAGATTTATGTTTTACTTTACTGATCAGTCTGTCCTTATGGGGTGCTTGTGTGAATGTGCTTTGCGATTCATTGACTAGATGCGATGTATATATCTGGATAAAATTGTGTTAAAAAATCTCAGTACTGCTTTCAAAATTAAGGGCCTTACCACTATATACTAAGAGGCAAATGTTTTCTGTTAAATATGCTTTAGACAGGAATAACTGAATTCATTTATTTTGTACGCTTACACTACATAAACTTGTGTATGTTTTCAAGATAATATTTGTAATATCTACAGAACATAGTAATTATTATAGTTTTGTGGAATCATGAAGTTTCACCTACAAGGCACTGAGATTCCAAGCAACAAACTTAATAACTATGAAACAGATTATTTACAAGGTTATGCATTTGCTATTTCAATAATAATAGGGAAAAGACAGAAACTCTAAAACATAACAGTAATGAAGAAAAAACTGATCCATTTCAGGTATATATATATATATATATATATATATATATATATATATATATATATATATATATATATATATATATATATATATTGAAATGAACTTACTCAGCTGACAAGTTCCAGCAGATGTAGATCCATTATCATCATAATAGTTAGAACCACATTCACATTTGCTACCATTGCAAGCAGCATTAGAATCCTTACAGACTTGTTCACCTGCTACCACAACACAACTGGAACCTAAATCAACTTCTGCAAATGTAAAGAAAGCATGTCATTCTTTTTATATATATACATATGCAAAATGGCATTTGGTCAGTGATATCATCCTAAATACTCGTTACTGAAATTACTAGCATAATGCTGTTAATTAAGAAAGAGAATTTATGCTACACTACCATTAAAAAATTGTTATACTCAGAGGTACATGGTTTGGGTAACAGACTATGCAGACATTCATGCATTCTACATAAGAAAACAATTTACGAAAACCTCTGCAGCATTATTAATTCAAATTTGAGCCTAAAATTTCACTATATCCATGTAGGAGATGACAGTGAATAAGGATATTTATAATTCCATTAATATTGCTGAAAATGCTGATCACTAACCTTATACTATTCAGCATACTTCTTGAGTAAACACATTTAAAATATATTATTTTAGAATAATCGTTCTTTATAAGTGATCATATTTAGAAAGGGTACAGAATATGTTCATCAAGAAATGTATAAGATCTCACCCTGAAATGAAGCTTCCAAGTACATACATTTTGACTCTAATGCTAAACATGGACAATGGATAGTTAGTTCAAACTTCAACACTTAACAATCCTGATGCTATAAAATTCAAAAATTCAAAAGCTATAAAGACAAGTGTGATTTATAAATGGTTTCACCAACTAATGACAGCTGCTTTAGAAATGAAGCTGCAAATCATATTTCCTTCAAATTGTGTACAAAATTTGTATAGTTCAGTGTTAATACAGGATGCTAGAATGATTAAGAGAAAAAGTGTTTTGTAATATTGACATAATATGCTCATCATCAAGGTCTTTTCAAGATCAAACTAAATACAATAAAGTTACCAAGCTAATATTTAATCTGGAAAATAGTGTTTGCATGGCTACACATTTCTTATCTCAGTGCTATTATGATCAAACATTGCAACTAGATCAAATGTGTACAACATGTAGACATGCTTGATCTCATCCCAGAAGGCGTTGACTTGAAATTTATGAGGAAATAATTTTCGAATTTGATACTGATTAGAGATGAATATTAGTATCACAACAAAATGGGAATGCTGGACCAAAATCTGTGATACTCAAAAGTTAATAGATTGGGAAAGAAAATAAAGAGACAATCAAAGATGGTTCTAATAAAAAAAATAAAAAAAACATCTGAATGATCCACAGCATTAGTATTTCAAATGTATACCTACAAGACGTAATAAAGAAAATAAATTAACTTTGTTTTGATAAGGTTTAGAATAAGGGAATTATGACCGTGAACAAGGACATTAATGATCTCAGCTACGTGGTTAAATATACTTGTCATCTCCCTTAAAATAAAATGCATACGATGTTGTTAAACACAATTCAAATTATCCTATTCTTTCAGGCCAAACACTTTGTATAACAGATCAGATCTTGATTATGCCCCAATTTCCCATTTTTTATCAACCTATTATTTTCTTTCAAAAGACTATTTTACAAGTTAATATTTTATGAATTGTCACAGGTAATTTTCATAAAAAAAAGAGTGTGAATGCATGAGTGAAGTGATTACAACCATTATGGAAGACTGTTTAGAGGCAAAGGTGGAAACTTTTAGAACATTACGCAAAAACTGTTTATTATTTGACATTTCTCCAATTCTTATAAAAATAATGGTTACTGTACATTTTTCCTTTAAATCAAAGAAAATTTGTTGTTTCCTTTGCGTTGACAAGATTTTGTCAGTTCAAAATATCCAATTGCTATTAGTCTCAGTAAAATAGCCAGAATCTAATCATCATCAAACTCATTATAGAACTTTCCTTTAAATAAAGCACTTCACATACAATCTCCATATTATCATGTCTAAATATATAATGACAGAAAAGGGATACAAATATTTGCAGCAACTCATATTAGCTGCTGTTGAATGAAGCTTCACAGCCAATTTTCTTTAACTCTGGAATAAATGTTCAAGCAGTGCGTCTTCACAGAATTGTTTCAAATACGTACAGAATATGCTCATTATTGAGGCTTTTTGTCAATGTCAAGATTGAACTTCAAGGTTAATGAGATTCAAATCTATTAAAAAATGTGTATATTTGTATAAAAGACAATCTAAGCTTACTCAGTTGACAGGCTCCAGCAAGCACATCACCATTATTATCATAGTAGTTAGAACCACATGTACATTTGCCATTAATGCATGCAGCATTAGGATCCTTACAGACTTGCTCACCAACTACTGCAGAACAACTGGAGCCTAAATTAACCTCTGCAAAAACAAAAAAAGTGATCATACCCATTATATATATATATATGCATGTATGTATGTATGTATGTGTGTGTGTAAGCTGTATCAAAGATATTCCATGAGATGTTTACATTTTCATTAAAAGGAAACTTGGTTTGCTGAGTTTCCTTTAAATGAAATATTTATACAGAGTGGAATTCATTGACACAGCGTACATACTGTACATGTATTTTATCTTATATCACATAAAAATACATCTATTTACCCTTTGAACAGACTTAAGATCTACTACAGGCAGCTGTGTATTGACCGAACTAATGAACACCTGAACTAATGTACACCCACTAATGAACACCCGAACTAATGAACACCCGACTGTGTCCCCTACTGTTCACAATCACCTTTGTATATTGATAAGTTGATTGTTTTCTTTTTTAGTGTCTATTTTTCTTCACATTGATTATATCAATATAATACATATTATGATTTAAACATGATTAATAATAAAAGTAGATCTTTACAATCTCTAATAATAACTAACTCTATAGCAGAGAGTTACTTATTCATATACTCAAATATTTACTTCTTCAAAATGCTTATGAACAGAATCACGGTTTTCTTCTTTAGTACACCATCTCAGATTTGGATGGGTGGACTGGGATGTAGGGCTGCTTTCTAATTGAAAACTAATTAGCATGTTTACACTAAACAACTGTACATTTTCAAGATAACTGACATACAAACATTTTTATTGGTATCACTGAGAATCCTCAGACAATGTGTAATTTCCGAACAACTTGACACCTCAGTGTCTATTCTCAATGGTTCATTTTCATCCTTTGATGCCATACGAGTCAGACCCTGAGCATGATGTCATGACCATATGAATAAATCACGCAATTGCTTTTCAAGATCTCAAATGTTAAGTCTGTTTCAGAACAAGTATATAATAATAATAATAATAATAATAATAATAAATAAATATAAATATAATAATAATAATAATAAATATTAATAAATATTAGTATCATTACAAAATAGGAATGCAGGACCAGAATCAGTGATCAGAAAAATTCTTAGTTTGGGTGACAGAACAAGCAGCCATTCAAGGACTGAAACATCTATACCAAATATATGCACTGCAACATTACCATTCCAAACTAGGACCTAAAATATGTAATAAAGAAAGTAATCAACACTTTTGCGACTAGGCGTTATAAATATGACAGTAAACAAGGATATTCATGATCACAGCAATGCTCTTCAAGATGTTGATCACAACCATTATATATGACACCTGCCTTCTTATGAAAAGAAAGATTTATACTATAAAACGTTCTTCTGTCTAATATCAAACATAAATATAATTGATACTGCATTAAAAAATAAATGAACAATGCAAACAAAGTTTCTTTTGAATTAATGTGCCTGACATCAATGTTAACATCATACTCCATAGTAACAAACTTGATTATCATTTTTCATTTTATTGATGAAAGTGAGGGGTTTGTGATTGTTGACAACAATAAGTGGAAAAGAGATGCACTAACATACACCTCAAAGTTCAGCAAATACATCATCATAGCCAAACATTTCTTTTTTTTATTGTGGAATAATTTCTCTGGTATTTATTAAATTTCCTTGAAAACTAGCGCAATGTATGATACATGCCATCACTATATTCCTGTAACGCACTTGCATTTACAACCATTCTGAATGATTTACTGTAATCTGGAGCTGATAGAACTGGTGTACTTCTAAGTATGACCATAATCTTATCAAAAGCTTCCTGACAATTGTCTGCTCAGTGAAAACTGATCTTATTCAACAAACTGGTCAGGGATTCAGCAATCATTCAAAAATTAGGAGTAAAATTTCTGATAATAACTAGTCATACACAAAAATTGCATCAGTTGCTTCTTACTGATAGTCACTGGGAATTCAGCAATAATCTTAAGCTTAACTTCTATACAATTTATTAGACCATATCCTAAAGGAGTAAAACAAGCATATTCTTCTCATGTTTAGTGTCAAATTTGCTTCCTTTTGAATAATGTCTGGATTGTTTCCATGTGGTCCTTCCAAGGGTTGTTGTAGCTAATGATGTCATCAATCTAAGCATCCTATTACAGATACTGTCTTCATCAAATGCTGGAAAGAACTTGTGGAACCCTTCATCCCAAATGGCATGACATTGTATTTGTAATGTCAATCTGCAGTCATGAAGATGAAATTTCCTTTGCTCTCTCTCCATCAGAGGAATTTGCAAGAATTCCTTCAAAAAGTCAAACTTTGTGACGTATTTAGCAGTTATCAATTTTAGAAACTGGAAATGAATCTTAGTGTCAGTTCATCTATGCTGGAATTTTCCAGGGTTTTCCTTGCCAATATTCTGTTTTTCCATGTTTTTTTCAGGATTTTCCAAATCATGGCAAGAGCCAGGAATATAATAGTCTAAATTTTCTATGGTTTTCCATGGGGCTTCCTGGAATACAGTGGAAAATACACAGCCAGGAGAATTTCATGTCTGAAAATTTTACTCCATAATTATAAATTCATTATCCATATTAAACTGATTAAGGTTATACAAAATTTACATACTACCATTTTGTACTTGTTCTAAATTAAAGAAGTTTTTCATTCCTATTTGATGATTAACTTTTACCCAAAGCATTTGACATAAAGTATTAAAAAACTTACGTCCTGCTGGTGCTGAATAATTCTTGACATTTACCTCTCCTGTCAGATTTCCAGTAATTGCTCTCACCTGGGGGTATTAAAAAAGACTGCACAAGTAATTTTCCAAACAGGATAGTTCCAAAAAACTCTATCTACAAATCACAGAAAGTTTACATTTACAACTTGACTTGTGTCTGTAAATCATGTGTGACACATATATCCATCAAAATAAAAACTGCCTAATAATTTAGCACCATGTAAACATCATAACAAATCTTTCAGTGAAAACCCCTCCATCTCAATATTGCCATCCACCTAGAAGTTGCAACAGCAGCTATATTTTCAAAATGACCTAAACAATGGCTTTAAAAACAGAATTAATTAATAACAGAATCAAAAGAGATAAGTATGTTCAAATGATTAATTATCATTATCTGGATCCCATGCAAGCAACTGCTACAACTTGGGAAGAGTGACATGTGACATTCATCAGTGAAACAAACATGCTAAACCAGCTGCATTTTATGAAAGTAAATTGTTTATAATGAAATATTTATCTGATGAAAATGCATGAACAATATAATTACTGAAAACTATTTCATTAAATAATATTTTTTGTTTGGTAGTTCATGGCAATATAAATGTGTTTACTAAACAAATTGAGATTAGAACTATGTGCATTCCTTTGAGGTGGATACATAATTTATATTGGAATAAATGAAGGATTTAGAAGTATACTTTTGTGAAAGAAATGGTTACTTATCAACAAAAGTTTAGAAATACAGAGCTATTATTAATGTAAATTACAATATTTTGTAATTCTAGGAAAATGGATGCTATCCTCTGACTAGATGTCAAACAAAGTAACCATCTGCATGACAATAAATGAAGTAAAATATAAAATTATACACAACTGCATATTTATAATGTATATAAAACCTCACTGGGAAATAAACAAGTAAATAAACCTAAATTCTTTATGTCAACCATTTATCACTGTCCTTCATGTTTACATCATACAGAAGTTCAAGCTTTGATGTAGTTAGTATCGATGTTAGTATCAATGTCCCCAGATGCAAATCTTAGTTGGTTTATGGAGCATTTAGCTTTTCAAAATCAGTAATTGTATATAATACTATTGGGTGGGGTCTTAATAATAGCCTATGAATCATGACCCCATATGCAGATGTTGGGATTGAACCTTAGGTTCATGACTGTTTATCTCAGAAGTTTGCATTTTTATTCAAATAAGTACATACATACAATACATACACACTCCCTACGAAATGATCATGAATAATTCATTAACTGGCATGAACCTTTCTTGAATGATTCATGAACCTGTTCATGAACCATCTCTGAAAGTTCATTAAAAAGTTCATGAACCATTCATGAATGTGCATGAACTGAAAATGGTCAATTCTGTCAATGATGAAATTAAATGAATTCATGAACGTTCATGAACCATAATTTTACAAACTGTTCTTGAACGTTCATGAACTATTCATAAACTGAATTCATGAACAGTTCATAAAAGTTCACTACCTGGTTCATCATCATTCATCACAGTTAATGAACATATTCATGAACTATGATGAACAATGTTCCTCATTTTTCATGACTTCATGAACAGTTCCTAAAACAATTTGATTATGTGACAAACTCACAAATACCTATTTCATCCTGAATCATAAAATAACCTTAGATGTGGGGGTTTTAAAGAGTATAAAATGCAATATTTTATCTTTAAAAACTATTTAATTTCAGAAAAATTTCTAATATGCAACAAAGAACACGTAAACTGACATTAAGCAATATTCCTTTTTTATTCTTAGCAACACTTTCTGTATGTTTTGTAATTTTTCTTTGAAAATTGTTCAAGAGATAATGGGACAGTTGTGTTCAATCAACTGCTGAAGCATATTTATCTGTGATTGTCATGGAGCTAATTCCACTGATATTTCTCCTGAAGACATGGATCCCCACCCCCAAACTGACCTGACAGATAACTCTTTTTTTGTAAAGACAGTCAGGGCCTAATTTTAATTTAATGAAATTCCACCTATTGTCACTACTAAATGTCTCCATCTGCAACTTAAGCTGTTCATTTGATTACTGTATGGATCTTTAACATTGCTGCTGCAGTCACTTTTTAATGTCTTTCCATCTTGGCTGTAAGATCCTCCAGTTGTCAAATTTTCCTCTTTATCTTATAAACTTCATCCTCTAATAATTTTCCTTTTCTGCTGTCTGATCTGAAAGAAAGATAAAGTTGATTACAGACAACCTATGATCAACATTATCTTCAGCTTTTAGCACATTATTTCTATACCCAACTTTACCAATCCAACTCAAAATTATTTAATCCCTTACACTTAATACACAACTTACTGCACATTTACATTATTGGAGAAATTTGTTCACTAGTTGTATTTTAACTTAAGCTGACTTGCCATATGTATTATAAGTCAAAGGAGTCATGTTTTTTTATAAAAATGTATCTACTCTGATGCTGGATGTTGCATATAGCTGCTTCAGGTTTGATCGCGTTAGTAGCACAAGTATTATGTACAGTTTGACACATTAACTAGCTTTTTGTTTTTGTTTTAATTTACCAAATTACATCAGTTCATATAAATAGTAATGTCATGAAACATTAAACGATACCGAACATATAAATTCATATCACCGATGCATTACCGCGTATGGTATCAAGATCGAAAAAGGGGTTGGGGGTATAATGTTTCGTGATTTTCAAAAATTCGAAGAGAAAGTTTAAATTGGGTCTGACAAAAACCAGATATATTAGTTTGGTTAAAACTATATGATGACATAAAAACCAATAAATTATACATATAATTCCATTTGAAAAATAATGAATGACGAAGAAAAAGATACACTCACTGTAATTTTGATGATCCCGCTGTGTATGCTTTTCCGCCTAATTTTGCTCTCATCAAGTCAATTCCTTCATATTCTTCATAATTCCTTCTCTGCACTTCTACGTACTTAAAAGAAATGGTATTGAAAATATTCTCATCTGTTAATTCCACAGGAGTCCACAATTTTTGTTCAAGATAGTTGCTTGTTGCAAAACCCTTTGCATGCTCTTTCGTTTGTGCTCAGCCGCTGAAATCACACACGTATTTTACCCAATCATATCACATCTTCTTTCACAGTCATCCAATCAGGACAATTGTTGTTTACTTATTTTGGTTTTTACTGCAATTTGGCAACCAGTTACAAAGTCAATAAATGCAGTTTATGACAGTACTGGACAAAAACATTAAAACAAAGTCATTGAAAGTTTTTATAGCAAGTACATTTTGTTCATGATGGTCAGAAAAATATTTTTCCATATTAATCCAGAACTACTCAAGTTAAGTACACAAGTATTAAATAAAAGATCTATGAACATTTATACAGTATCATATAATTAAAAAAAAATATTCACCTTTATTTATATTTCACTAATAATGTGAGAAGTTTGTATGAATAATTTTCATAAATATTTTATGAATATAATGATATAGAAATTTCATATACATTTTTAAGAAATATCTTAATGGTGCATCAAAGTACTTGAATTGTTCATGAAGCAAATTTATGACATTTCAGAAACTTCAAAGATATCATAATGGTTCATAAAAGTTCATCATTGTGTTCATGAACTAAAGTACATGATTCATCAAATTTCTTGAAGTGTTCATGAACTTAGGTGATGAACGTTCATGGCTATTAGTTCATGAACTTAAATGATGAACTGATCATGAACATTTCAAGTATGTTCATGAACATTCATGATTGTTCATGAAGTCATGAATATGTTTTCGTAGTGGCATCACACACACACATATGGTCATCAGGTGTAACTCTCAAAAGTTTTCAAGTTATATCCATAGGCCTAAGTGCTCAGGGTTAGGTATGGACTTAGAAAATGTAAGTTTTCATGTCCGATAATTGGATAACAAAGATAATCTCAACAGTTTCCAAATTACAACAAAGTCAAAGTCCTAAGTGTATGTATGGCACAGGATCATTATCAGTTGCCTGCATAAATTTATTTTTTTATGAACAGTGAATGTATATATGTTTAGAAGTTGGAGATCTCAATATATCTCAGTATGTTCTGACGCAAAGGATATGCCCCTCGGGGTAGTAAAATATCCCAAGGTATCACCAAGGAGTCCCAGGAGTCTGAAATGTATTGACACTTGGGTCACTGATCATACATATTGATTCTCAGACAAGTGAAGCAAACAAATCATAAGTTACAAGACATTCATATCAAATTATCTCTAAAACCCTTGCCCCACCCCTTGGCAAATGATCAAATAGGATGGCACACTCTACCACATAGGGCTATCAGTGACCCAAATTTAACATTTGTAAGAATAATGATGTTGAAAGAATACAAGGACATTATACACATATGTACATATGTACTAACACCAATTTTAACCAGAAATTTAACACATACTTTCTGTCACCTGCATCCTTTGGTGAAGTATCCAAAAGTATAAAGAATAATGAGACCTAGAGACAGCTCTTAAGATTCAGGACAGACAGGAAAATAAGTATCATATCTCTTCATTTAAAGGTCTTAAAGTAAACATGCAGAAAAGGAAAGGTGACCTTGAAACTGAAGACAAAGATTTGTTATACAAGAAATGCCATGAAGAAAAGGAAAAGAAGTATAACATCTATAAATTGCAAATAGCTTTTAGAATATGAAACATCAACTAATGCAAAACTGAAAAATTTAAATATATCTGATTTTGACCCTGAATATGGAACCTGAAATGTGGAATGCACCATATCTAGTGAAAATATACAAATGTACCAAGTTTTATTCAGTTATCTTAAAAAGAAGAAAAGTTCAAGATCAAAAGGTGTAATTTTACTAAAACCTAATTAACTGGTCAATGACCATGACCTTAAATATAGGATCCTCAATGAAGTACAAATATAACAAGTTTCATTCCATACTCTCAGATGGCTCTAATGTAAAGAATTGAAAGGAAAAATCTGTAAGAGTAAATTAAGTAATGATAGCATAAAAATGGTATGATAATGAAAACTGTTGATTAATCCATATACTAACCATAAATGTGTAATTTGATTCAGGGTGCACATCAAAAGTAACATAGTAGATGTGTGTGTCTTCATTTTCCCTATTTATAGTGGCTGTGTTGACCTGAAATAAAGTTGTGTGCAATTATGTTAATGTAGAAACCAAGTAAAATTGTTTCTAGAAGCCAAACAATACATCACTGTAAATCACAAAATATTCACAAACATGAAGTTATTGCAAATTTAGACAGAAAAACAAACTTGCTTTAATTAAAATATTCTTCTTTATTAAAACTCTGATGCAAAACAGAATATATGTCAATCATCACTTTGCAGGACATGTACGATGTCCATACAAACCTGATTTATACCTCATCTAACTCATCCTTATCCTACAATCAATTAGCTTAACCCTTTCATCACTAAGTAACTTTGTAGGCATAGAGTCCTCAACACTAAGTAACTTTGGTTTTGTAAAGTAAAATGACTTGTGGACTTTGAAACAACATAACTTTGCCAATGTTAAGGATATCTGGCTGGGTTATGTGTCAAAATCAAGGTTAAAAATCAAATTTTATGACTAATTCAATAAAATATCCATATCTATTAGAACTGTTAAAATACAGGTACAAACAGGTAACACAACAGGTAAAATACAAGTAATTATTTTATTACCTCTTAGAAAACTTAGAAAGTTCTCAAAACTTGTTCAATTGACCCTAGATGTACTAGTGAATAATCACAGTAGTAACACAAGTCTTTCTTTCATGGTGTCCATAATATATAAGATTCTATAAAATGAACCAATGATCTCCAAGGTGAGATCTGTCCGCACACCTATCTCGTCTCTGCCACGTTAGATTGTCACATTTAAGTTCATTAAACTGATAATTTTTCAAAAAATTTCATCTGAATAGAATATTTGAAAATATTCTGAAGCTTTCCTGGAGCCATCTAACACTCGGGTGTACCCAACTCTGTCAAAAAACTGAAACAAATCTCTTTGGTTTTCCGGCTTCTTCCAAAATAAAAAAAACACGTGAAGTGTACAATCCCTCTGGTTCAAAACCTTCAAAATCATTTTCATCGTCATCACTGTCATCCACAAAAGCATTCCATTGTCTCTCCATACATCTTCTTTCATTTTCATCCAAATTTACCAGGTCGAAATTATTTAAATTCTCCGAAAACTCTCTAAAATTCCTTCAAACGCAGCCATTTTTGATGCAAATTTCATCATTCGGAAAACACATTAAAAGTTCCTACTTTGATATTTCTAGTTGTATACAAGCTAAACTCGTGAGATCATTCAAATATAACATCTACATTACCAGATGGAAGTTATTAAAGGTACCCCGAAAGATATTAAGTCGGGTACTATAATGTTAAAGAAGAACACTGCCCCAGACCGTAAAGTCGGTCCATAGTGTTTACCGACTTACTTCCCCCTGACCGGTTTTGCGGTCCGCAGTGATGAAAGGGTTAATATATATGTATATATATATATATATATATATATATATATATATATATATATATATATATATATATATATATATATATATATATATATATACATATACACATACACACACACACAAAGTGCTGATAGACCAAAAGTTTGGTACAGGCTTTCAGAAGTTTTGATTGTTCTGCAAAAGAGAGTATGTTACACCTCTTTATAATGTATTATTTGAATTATGGGAGGTAATTAAATGATTGCTGTTCGAGTTATGTTATTTGTTCCA
>JAEAOA010000627.1:107500-265000 GCA_016746295.1 Potamilus streckersoni
TGAGATTATTCAGGAAGTTTTGTAACAGACATCAAACCCAACTAATGGATCCTTTGTTACAACTAACTGAATTGTCTAATCCTTGAATGAACAATTATAGCATGATACAATTAGCGACAATGCTGCCTAATGAAGGCTACAGGAAGTTTACATACACATGCTGACATTTAGCAGCATGTGTGATTCTTAGAATTTAAACTGAATGGAAGACATATAGATAAAACAATTGTAAATATTTTAAGTGTCAAATATAGATCATTGAAACCTGGTGTGTATGTTTTAATACTTTTATTCACTATTTGATTAGTGGGGTTTTTTTTGTCATACAACTTCAGCAACATTTAAAAGATAATCAACAACATTCACTCTTCTGGAAAATAACCCAATTGGGAAAATGTATTTGAATCGTAGAATCCTTGTTCCCAGTTTACTGACATTGCGACCCAAGTGTGTAATGAAAACTCCTATCTAATTTTATCATTAAATCACCTGCCACATATTTTAGCTCCTGCCTGAAATCCAACATCACTGGCATGATTCTACTGTACCTTTGTTCAAAATATTTTCAACACTATTCATTGGGAAAGTTACAAAATCATGTCATGCCATCATTTCAATTTTCAATAAATATGCTTACAACATCAAAAAACATTTTTTGTAACAAAAATGTGATTCCTTTGACTTGCAACAGGCAAAGCACAAGTAAATTAAGCATTTATCAATGATTCCTTCTGCCTGATGCTCTTATTTCCTGAACTGTAAATTCCAATTATTATTATCATTATTTTCAAATTTTTGTTTGAGATATTAAACAGTGTTTCCTATTATTAGCTGTGCATAAACAGTGGCTTGTTATGAAGAATCAGAGAGAGAGAGAGAGAGAGAGAGAGAGAGAGAGAGAGAGAGGGGAGGGTATATATTGGGTACCTCAAATGAAGTACCATTGCCAAAATTTTCTCTTTGCTGTACATAAAAGCTGTTAATGGGACCATTTCGTTTCAATTCATCTGGCAGTATCCATGAAACTCTGGCATTCACATACTTATCATCTCCAAATCCTTTGTCAACAGTAAAATTGCTAACTGGGCCTGCAGCTGTAAAATAAAACAAATACGGCACACTCCATTATAACATGAATTCAGATAAGACATGATTGTGGCATGGCTCCCAAATTTCATATACAAGTGCTTTTCTCATACATATTTTTTTTCTCAAAAAAAGTATGAAAAGTAACATGTATAAAGTTTGTTATCAATTTTGGGGAAAAAATCATGTATGAATTTTCATATAAGATGATCATGTTTGTGGCTCCGGCTATTTCATATACATATATTTTTCTCATACTCAAACAAAGATGTTCTTTTTCTTCTTAAAAGTACGAAAAACAATGTGTAAAGAATTTATTCAAATATCATGCTTGGTTTCTCCAATGTTGCAAATTGGCAACAAACTATACCATCTGTTAATTGTTGTTACCAAAATCATTGTGTGAACTCATATATACAACCGTGGGTTTGAAGTGAAGAAATTCAAAACATCCTGAAAGGAAGTTAAAGAACTTGATATAAAATGCACAAAAATTTATCTAATATTTAATACACAAATTATTTGTTAATATTGACACCCAATTTTGACAGTGCAGTGTTTCATCATAATCCACTTATTCTGACATCTGGCCTAAGTAGACTGGTCTGCTAACTAACAAGCTTATTAATATAATGGATTTGTGAGACAAAGTTCATATTTGAAGAAACCCTTCTGTTGTCTTGGAAATGGGTCATATACAGTTGTTATCAATAGCAAATCAGAAAAGTACTCTTATGCTATTCTTATGTAGCAGTCATCTTTTTAATTATAGTCTCAGAATTATAATATGTGGAATTAAATAAATCATAGGAAAAATGACAAAAACCGTTTTACTACTTTATTTTTTAAATTTGTAATGAGCCATAACACTTTAATCCATATACAGGCAAGCATAAATATAATTAGGTGCAAAAGTTCCAAATGATTATGTCAAAAGTGTCATGGTTGGCAGGTATGTATCTGTGTTGGAAAAAAATCCAACAAAATCAAGATTTAAACACTTTGATTTTAATTTTATGGCATACTGTAAAGTTGTTTCTCTATGATGTGATAGAGGTGGCTCCATTGTTTCAGCCAAAATGCTTTCACATGCCATATATTAAATGCTCCCAAAGTCAGACATATTGCTTGATGAGAACCGAGTCAAGCATCTTTAAATATGACTTTCTTGATGAACCATAATCAAGACAACTGCAGTCTAGTTTCGATCTAATAAAAGTTCTATACAAGTGAAGAACAACTTTTCTTTAAGCACCCCAGTCAGTGTGTGCCACTACACATAATAAAATAAGGTGATATTGTTATCATTTGAAATGACCATGAGTTGTCTTTCAAAGACAAAAAACTACAAGCTTTCTTTCCTCAACAACCAGAACATGTGTTCCATCAAGCATGAGTTTATGATCATCAGGTTGTCTTCAGTGTTGACAGAAATGCATGCATATTGCTTTGGGGGGGGAATTTGAAACCAATGGCAGTAATCCAATTATAAATCTTGTTTATATTTGTTTGCTATTGTCTTTCAATTGTATACATAAGGTTTGATCGATAACATATTAGCAAATCATCAACATATAGAATGCAATTCACACTGAGAGCCAAACTCTTTGTTATGATATTAGTTTTGATATTAAAATGCTTAAACCATAAAATACTGCCCATCTCTTGCTTGTAAACATTAGACAGGGTAGAGCCCACTCATAGCCTGAATTCCATATCTGAAAGAAAATTTGACCCAGATTTTGCAGGTCATTTAAGTTATTCCTTATTTTCCAAGCTTAACCGCTCCGGTGGCATAGTGGTTAGAGCGTCTGCCTCGGATGTGGGAGGTTATGGATTAGATCCCTGGTCAAGTCATACTAAAGACTTACAAAAATGGTACTAACAGCTTCCTCGCTTAGAGCTCAGAATTAAGAGGCTAGTGATAAGGCTAGTCGGCCTGGTTTCAAGATAATGTGACTGGGTGGGACATCATGCTACATGTCTGTGGTATTATGTCCCAGTGCTAGACATCACTATAAACTGCCACACTGCAGACATCATAGTAATATGACTGAAAAATTATTAAAGCTATGTTAAAAATCATATCACATTACTTCCAAGCTGTATCATTGGCCTTTTCCAAATTGAAGAAAACAACTATGGAATGTTTTTTCTTGATAACATTTTAAGTCTAACCAGATGATCATTGGTACTATGGCTATAATGAAAGCCATTTTGTAAAGAGAATTTAAATCCTTTGTCTTGCACTGATCCATTGTTTTACAGATATAACTCAGAAAAGCAATGGAATGGTAGCTAAAAGGATCTGTGCTACCCTTACCTGGTTTGGGAACAGGTGGCTACCATAGCCTCTTTCCAAGCTATACATATATTACCAGTGGTCCATAAAGCAATGAAAATTTCCAAAAGGTCAATTAAGAGTTATGGTATGCATAAAAAACTTGTAATATATCTCATCATGTCCAGTGGATGTTTAAAGCATCAATAAATTTCAAAAGTGAAAGCAATTAATTTATAACTTTTCTGAACTATTTGATGTGAATTTCAAATTTTTTTTCATATGTTCTATCAACACATTAGAGAAAGTAGCCAGAACCAGCTTATTAGAGACATGTTATGTTCAACAAGCTTGAAAGATCCATTAATCAAGAACCATTGATGTGTGAGCTATGGAAACAATATCTTATTTGATTACCTTAATGCTGGAAAAAGGAGATTTTAAGGCTAATTTCAGGATGTCTTCTGCGGTGTAAGTATAAGGAATAAAAGGTGGTCATGATGTCTTCTGGACCTTTTTTAATGAAAATCAGCTGCCTATTGATGTAAGGGAGATAAGATGGAGAGATTGACTGTTGGCAGACATACTAAAGTATTTTAATTTTTTTGTCATGTTAAGCTGTATTGTTGGATGTCTTGTTTGATTCATGGCAAAATGTGTATTCAAGCATTTGCTTTCTCTCAGTGCTAAGAAAAAAACTGGCTAAAACAATATTACAAGTTTGAAAGGTGCATGGATGTCAGAGTTGTAAGCATGAAGATAAGTAGCCAAGATCCTGAGGTTGAATTGAGTGTGTCAGATACGTATGGTTTGTATGTTTTGTCAGATACGTATGGTTTGTATGTTTTGTCAGATATGTATGGTTTGTATGTTTTGTCAGATACGTATGTTTTGTATTTCATGCACATATATTAAATTCAATCCCTAGATAAAAGTTTAACAGCACATTACAAGATAATTAGTTTTAAAACTTTAAAGGTTGTATAAAAAATTAATTAAAGCATAAATTCATAATTACATTTTTAGTTTATTTAAAGTCAAAACCAGTCTGTATTTTTCACAACTTACAATGTTGAAACCTGTCAAGATTTTTAGGGAGTTGAGTCAGTAAGAGAAAGAGGATCAAACTCAGAAACACATCTCAAGTCCACATCAGGAACTTTCTTTGTGTGGTTAACATGAAAGGGTGTATACTGCAGCACAGTCAGCAATTTTACAAACCCTGCAACAGGAAACTGAAGATTCTTTACAAGTTGAGCTTAGCAGTATTGTCAAAATTCTAATTCTATAATCAGGATATAATAAATTCTCTGTGTGATTAAGAAAGGTAATTTTGACACAGAACTAATGACTGCATGATAAGTGTGAATATTAATAATCATATTTAATATCTATAATGGTCACCAGACATTAATCTTGGAAGCAAACTAAAAATGTTATCGGATGCTATTAAAAAAATATTTTCAGAGAACTATAAGATAAACAACTCTTCCTTTTTTATTTAACTGATAAAATATACTGACTCATCATATTAATTATTGTAATATCAGAATCTAAATATCTGTTCAAACTCACTGTTTTATTACATTATGAATAACATTCATATTAAGCAAATAAATGCTCTTAACTGTTATCTATCCCCTTTAAGAATGTTACATTTATAGCAACAAAAATATCTACTGGTTTAAAGGCTAATCTACTGATCAAAATGTGTAAATCCACTGGTTAGAGATACCAGTTCTTTCACATGTATGCTTATATGAAAAAATATATTTCTGCTCAACTGGATAATGTTGCATTTTTGTCACATGCACAGACCCTGCTTGAAACCTCAATACACACTCTTTGAGACTAAAATAACCCCAACCCAGTACTGTCTGTGTATATCCCCTATATATATATATATATATATATATATATATATATATATATATATATATATATATATATATATATATATATATATATATATATATATATATATTCTTCCAGTGACCAAATGTCTGAAATGTCAAGTTGGTGTTTATTTGTTTGTGTCATGTAAACACTGCCTGACTATGAAGTCCCACATTCTTTAACGTAAATCAGAATTCATGTAATACAGGCAATAAACAAAGATATAATTTGTATATTTCATACATACGTCCAGCCAATGTACGAAAGGTGACAGGATCAGACTGATTGTTGCCAATGCTGGTAATAGCTTGCACAATCACACTATAGTTCCGATATTCCTCAAGGTCAATAAATTCATATTTCCTGTTAAAAAATCCTGCAAATAGATAGAATATGTATATAAATGATATATCAAATGTCGTCTGATCCCCATTGGATTTCATTAGGAATAAGAAATTTTCAATACAGAAAGTTTAGATTATTTGGTATCATTCACAACAACATGTCTACATTCCTGTAATACCACCAACTTTGGTATATCATAAAATAAATTGATGGTACTGAGCTCAGATATAGGGTACAACCTCATGACACAAACCTGGCATGAGGGGCTAATCAGTTAAGAAGTAACAATGCTAACAGAAACTGGACAAAAGACCATCATATAAGTGCTTTTTGACTGTGACAAGTAGCTATCAAGTAGAGCTATTAACAATGACAGCATCACAAAACATCCCCTCACTACAATATAACAAAAACTAGTGTTGTGGGATCAAAGTTAAGTAATGGATATACAGGGGTTATAACTCCTGATGCTATGGTATGCTAGAAATTAAATTCATTTAAGGTTTCATCAATATAATGCTGTACCCCAAAAGTGAAACAAAATGCTAAAATAATGAATGACAATAGAATGGATAATCATGAGCCACAACTTCTGTAGATCAAACAGAATTATGATAGAACTGAAAATTACCAAATATTTTATCAGTGTAAATTGGATTATACATTTGGTTGATATCCAGTAATGCTTTTAGTAAACTTATTCTGTTAAAATAAATGTTAGACAGGTAGCAATCATGAACCCTGATGCTTTTAACTGATTTATAGAAGGTAGGAAATCAATCTTAGTTAACATCTCATTAATATTGAGCTACATGCCAAATTTTAATTGTGGTAAGGGGTGATCAGGCAATCAGAATGAGATAGATGATGGGAGCAGTGCCTATTTAATATAATCTTTTCTGGGATTTGGCAATTGTAACACCCGAGTGGTTCATGACTGAAAGTTGGAATGGAGTTTTGAGACAGCATGGAACCATCAAAATGAATAAGAATGGACTGCTTCTAATGATGATGTGTGCAGAGAATAATTTGACACACTCTTAAGTCAGAAGAACAAGTATAAAGTTACCTGGATATAGACCAGATTCAAACAATGGCATCTGATCGATTATATCATCATCCATAACAGAGATGTCAGTGATGTATGGATAACAAGAGCCTTGATGGGAGATGTGTGCTGGAAGGACTATCCTTGATCTCAACATTGTTTCGCCACAGTGCAAAAGGACCAATCGTACCCGAATTAGGTTCAACACTTCAAGGTTAAACCATTTGCAGGTGAGAAAATAATATCAAGCTCACATTGAAAACCTACTAATTTCACCCAGACCTATAACTAGTGACCCAACCTCAAAGTGGAATCAACTCAAAGACATGATGACTGAGTCTGCGAAGGTTGTCCTAAGGTCCAAAAGAAAAGTCCACCAAGACCGGTTTGATGAAAATAATGATGTGATAAGCACCCTCCTTCAACAAAAGCAAGAGAACTTATGTAGAACGATATTAATTCAGTATCAAAACATGATCGCTTCAAACACATGCAGACCAAACCCTCATTATGCAGAAAAGCTGGTGGGACCATAAAGCAGATGAAGTCCAGCATTACACAGACACTAGCAACTCAAAAGTGTTTTTCAGATCCCTAAAGAATGACTATGGACCATTGAAACCCTGCAGTACCCCACTAATCTCTTCTGAGGGGACCATTCTGCTCAGGAACAAAGATAGTATTACCCATAGGTGGAAGGAACACTCCTCCTACCTACTGAACATGCCATTCACCGTAGACTCTGCAGCTGTAGATGCCATTGTTCCGAAGCCCAACTATCTCGGACCTGGAGTTGCCACATACCATGGAAGAAGTTTAGTGAGCCATCAACATGATCAGCTCTGGCAAGACACCAGGGGTGGAACACTTCAAAGCAGCTAGCCCTAAGGCCATTGATGCATTGCACAATATCCTAATCAGCATTTGGGAGTAAGAGTCCATGTCACATGAGTTCAAAGACGCAATGATTGTCACCCTATACAAAACACAAAAGGAACAAAGCTGACTGCAGTAACTATCAAGGCATATTACTCCTGTCTATTGAAGGCAAAATTATGGTGTGCATCCTTCACAACTGCCTGGTTGGTAATGTCTCAAAAGCCATACTGCAAGAGGCCCAATGTGGTTTCATACCGGTTTGGGGCACGATCGCCATGATCTTCACAGTGAGACTGATACAGGAAAAGTGCTATGAACAAAACTTGAACTTCTATGGTGTATTCATAGACCTCACAAAGGTCTTCAATATGATCAACAGAGATGCACTATGGTTCATCATAGCAAGACTAGATTGCGAATTTTCAAAAATGCTAAACAAGCATTAAATAAATTATTCCACAATGGAGAATTGAGAAGGAATAGTTGGCTTCCATATTGGCTCTGAAACACTTGACTTTGTTGTATATGAATTCAGTTCTTTACTGATTATTGTATTCAGTAATCACAACCCCCTTTCTTTCAATGGCAAGATGAAAAACAAAAATCAGAATTTTTTAGAGTAGAGTATGATGTTGCAAAAAAACAAAAACAATAGAGGCATCAGGCACATGAGGAGGAAAAGATAATATAATCGAAGACAAGTATTATATGGCTTCATGTATACTTTGTGTCATTCAAAATGTGTGATCTTATATAATTTTAATGATATGTATATTTTAATAATCTTTAAAGAAAGCTTTATTGTATAAATCATTCTTCTTCTTTATTAGGAGAGTTTTTATATATTTTTTATTTAATTTATATTACTTATTGGATTTTCTCCATGATTATATGTAGGTATATCTATTATGTATCTGAACTTTCTCCAAGATCAAGTTAATGGTGTTACCTAATCAGTGACATTTATTTTTTAAACATAATATATAGCTAATATTTCTTTATTAGTGTAGATGAAATATTCAGATTGTCAATGGAAGAGAACATGTCTACTTCAATATGAAAGTAGGATATTAGTTGTTCACTTGGAAAGTCCTAAATGTTTTGACAACTTTGCAGTGTTTAATAAATTTGTTTGGCCTACAAGATGGTTTGATTATTGTTTCTTAACTGTTTTATAATTTTGTTTACTTGAAAATATTATTCATCTTGCATTTAATATCTGAAGCAGAATCAGTCTTACTGATGTGTCCAGCTTTTAATTTGAGTGGATTTATTTATTTATTCAAATTAGTATTCATTGGAATTAGAGAATACTCAGAGCTGATCTAGTAAAACATATATCACCCCTGGGTCGGCATTTCAAAAAACTTCTGTAGGAGGTTGTGTTTTAAACTATTTCAATTTTGACAGTGGGAAATTACTAAAGTTGTGGGTTGTGTTAACAAGATGAGAAATTGCTGGTGAGGTTGACAGAAAAAAACCTCGAATATATATTTAAAATCGCATCTAATCCGATCATATTTGTCTAACGTGAATAACACATTGGGTCAGAAAATGATGCCAGTACACTCGACTGCACCAAATTTGTATGAATTCGTGCGCTTTTAAAGCAGTGATATGCGTTCCACAAATTACGTCAATGTCGCAGATATAAAAAAATTGCTTTGTGCAGTATGCAATTTTATTCAACATGTAACTTTAAAAGTGCATTTTGCAATGTAATTCTCGCTGCTACTAGTAGTATTGCAGCTCTTGATATTAAAATAGCTCAAAACATCGGTTCGACATTAATGGCTGTTAAACTAAATCTGGTTGGTTTATTGGTCCTGGAACAAGCATTTTATGGAGGTTTTAACCTTACTTTCATATTGAAAGTTTTACAAATATGTGTTGCAAATAATGACCACTATGGAGACCAAAATGGCTGAATCATAACAGAGTATGTCGTCAGACGATGTTTTCAGTCAGCAAATACTAGCTGGTGATATCTATGATGACAAAGAATTTCATGTATATGAGTCTGTTGAACATTGGGAAATGTCATTGGAAATACAGGTGTGTGATTTTGAGCCCAAAATTGATGTTTAGTGCGAGTCCTATGTACGTGTTGGATGGACAGGATGCCGGTTATATTTATTCAAGTTACTCATGCCTGATCAAGCTGACCATGTGAATGTTTGACTTAAAGCCCTAATACATCATTATGGAAGAGAAGAAAATCTGGCATAAGAAGCAGCAAAGCACTGATTCTGAAATAGAATCATTTGCAGAGTTCATGTTGGTGAAAACGTTTCTTTTTGGAACAAAGATTATCCAAGAGAAAATACCCATGGGACCATACCTGTGAGATGTTGAAAATTGCACAACTATAAAGAATAGTAACTTGTTCAAGCCAGTTATGCATATGCATTTCAGCTAGCAGACAAAGAAAGGAAGTTCTCAGCACAGAATAACATTTGTACACAGAGGAGGAGAATCATATTAAATTCAGAAACAATCAACAGATTAATGCTCATAAAGAACATCAGAGAATTCCCATACAACATAATTAAGTGTGTGTAGATCTCTAGTTGGCAGAACCACTATGGCAACAAAAGAATAGCGAGACTAACTTTCATATCATGCAGATGTATTACTAAATGAAGAACATGCTCTCTCTCTGTGCAAAATTTAGAGGACATTAAACATAAAACTGACTGAAATGTGTAAACGCAAAGAAAGATGAATACAATTTGTACTGTTTGTATTTGGTTATTCTATGTATTTTTGAGGATGTTGATATTTTCTGCAGACTTTTTAGTACTTAGTTCCAAGCCATCATTTGGTATTAAAAATTGGATTACTATTATCTAGTACACAACATTTTGAAGCAGTGTCATTAATTAATGGTGGATTGATGAAAACATACCTAATGTCATTCTGATATGGATTATATCCACTGAATCAGTATGGTTGGAAACATATTTGGCAAATTTAAAGACTGAAAAATTGTTTTGGCAGATTATGTGTATACACTATACTTCAGTCTGAGAGATGTAAATATTTTCATTTCTTGGTTTGTTGTCTGTGGTTGTTGCTCAATTCAAACGCATCACTGAAAACAATTAATGCATTCTCATACTTTTGATATTAATATTTATTACAGATTCACATCTCCAGATATCAGTGAATATAGTTTGAATAAGTTATAACAGTTCAGGTTGGTACAATATATATTGTTAGAAAAACTTTAAGTGAGCTAAAATGTAAACATTTTGGCAGCAGGTGATGCAGGATTTCTCAAGATGTCTCCATCTCATATGCTCATTATAAAACTTCATTTGTACAATGATGATTACTTGTAGGTAACTGTCAGAAAGGCATAATTGACCATATACAGAGGTCTATGAATATTACTAGAGTCACAATTTATAAGCTATGGTAAAAATGATGGACTAGTACCTTTGTTGTTATTGCAACAGTTGATTAATTGATTGGTTTAGTTTGTTTTGGTTTGGGTTTTTGGGGGGAGGGGTTAAAAGTATATTAGGCTGATGAAGACCCCTGAAAGACCAAATGGTTGATCTGTGACAAAAACTCATTCTGTGGGATGTGCAAGTAATCTGTAAAAGCATGCACCTTAGTACACTAAAGTGAATGGAGTCTCTGTTGATTTGATGTTTATCTCCAACAGCCGAAGTCATTTAAACATGAGACCTCGGGTTACGATAGATCATTATGACCTTTATACCCTTTTCTGATAATGAGAATCTATATATGGCAGCCAGTTTTACAGCTGAAGAAAGTCCAAGTAATTTTGAGATAACAAAGAGCACTTATGTAGAACCATTGAACTTCCACACGTACCTGGCAACATTATCATTTACACATTGAAGGCAAGCAATCACATGACAAGTATCTTGTAACACTCTGCCATGGAAGCCGCTCAGAACTGTATCACAAGATAAGAATCTTATATCAAACCTCCATGAAAGCTACTCAGATCATAGATATAAGTCTTGTATGAAAGACTAGAAGTGGGAGATAGAACCTGTTACAACTGGAATGTTACTACTTGACCAACAGTGATGATGATGATGCTGTTAACAATACAGTTAACTGTAATTACATTGATTTTATGAGTACTCTGGAGAAAAAAGATTCCTTGACTTTTATTCAGTTTTTAAAATCTAATTTATTATATAACATGTTTAACTTGCTATATTTCATTTTTTAAAACCTTATATTAGTCTTGCAACAAGGCATAAAAATAAGATGCTGGTAACTGAAATATATGTTCTTACAAGAAATGATAAAATGCAAAATTAGGCAGCAATAATTAAACATAACTTTCACATGCATTAATGATTTTTTTCTGAAAAATCATATATTATAAGCTTACCAAAACAATTGTTAAACAAATAATAACATGGGAATCATAGGATCTGAGCACATATTTAAAGCAATACAGGATTTGACTATTATCCTAATCAAAAGCAGCATGTCGGCAAAGAGAGAAAATTTGCAAAACATAGTGATCACTTTAGTCAAGGCATAGCTTAGTAAGGATACAAATTCATTATTTATGTATTAGAATATAATTCTCTAATAAGAAACTACATTTATGGACATTAAATTAGGTATTAAGGGACTGATCAATGACATCTACAAATAATGTCGCCAAGAACATTTGTGATTCTACAGTAACATATACATACAAATCTGACAGACAAACAAACAAAAGGACAAAAGATTGATTATAATGAATGAATACAAATAGAAATATGCAGTAGATTATATGATCTATAAGAATTTAGTAGATTACCTCCAGTCAGCTGTCGTTTAAATCACTTTTATTCCCAACCCAATATTAAAATCACATCTACAACCCCTTGAAGAAAATTGTGTAAAATAATATGCTTCTGTAGGGGCAGTTTTTTCTGATTAAAACATATCTAACATCTAACGGTGGATCATAATTTTTTAAATTGCTTCTGTTGTGGGTTGGTTGAATTTGTAAGTCCCTTCCCCTTGTAGGTACATGTATATGTTTTACTGGAACAGTCTGCAATAATATTCTTGGACTAAAATAAAAATATTATAGCGAATTCAAACAAGAGCAATTTGGTTCACTTTATTGTGATACATCAAAAGACTATTGACAAATTTCAGGATATTAGTATATGAACATTTTCTAGTAGAGTCAAATTAGCACATTCAATATTTGAAATTATTTGGAACACACTAGAACTAGTTACATTTGGACTTATGACAGAATATTTAAAGACTACTTAAGTCACGATAATGTAAATTCTTTTTCAAATTTTCACTTTCATGGGAAATATATTATTTCTTGAATTTTACATAACTTGTTATTTTTCAAACTTTTCTGTTATTTTGTTTAAGATTATATAATTGAAAAAAAGTACTTAGTCATGACCTAAACAAGGAAGATATGGTCTCCAATGTAGTATGTGACACACCTACTTTTGATATATAAGTATACCATGCCTTATCCCTTACTGTGATGGAAAGCATAAAATATTAAGCTGAAATCTTGAACATGAAGATTGCAACCATAATCTGGCCATGATTAGTGATACTGTATAACAAGTCTGAATCCATTAACCTCAAGAGCTTTGAAATTACAATGCAAATAGAAAATGAGATGGTCCAATGTTGAGCCTCGACTTTGATCCTTATGACAGCAACCCCAATGTTTTACTCACATCTTTTATTGATGGTGTATACATATACAAAGATATTAATATTAAGATTTTAAGATGTTAATTTTTTTTTAAGATTTAATTTTAAGATTTTAATCTCAAATTTATTTTAAGTATAAAGCTGAAGGAATATAATATGGAACATGAAACATGCTGAGCAGTGAACTTGATAATGAAAACAGGACCCTCAATATGTGCACAACACACTTTCTAATGATGATTTACAAGCATGCTCAGTTACATCGTGTAATTTCAAATGGTTTCAAAGATAAAGTGATAAAGGGAACATGTGATGGATGAATGGAATGGAAGTGCTGATATTATAATTTTTTTCCATTAAACTTCACATTAGCTGGAGTCAAAAAGACCTTACGCAATTTATGTTCGCAATATGGAATTTAAAGCTCATTAAGAATCAAAGTGATACAGGATTGATTTTTTTTGTGTCAATCAACTGAAGTATTTAGCAAAATTAAAAACAATGTTCCAATAAATAATAGCGTCTATAAATTAAGAGGCACTATATAACGTTAACTTGAAAATGTGTTCTAGTTAGGAAATAAATCACCTAAAATGATGCATCTACTTCAATATATACCTGGTTTCTAAATTTGTTTTTGCAACTTGTCATCATCCCTGAGATTTCAATTCTGACAAAACTGCTTTGATTGGTTCAATTTCTCTTGTTGCCTCCGTACTAGATAGTGTACTGCATCAAGCTCCAATCTGTGATGAAGTAACAATTGGCCCCCACAGCTACTACACGTAAATCAACAGTGTACCAGCCACTTCCATACACTGCGACAGTCAAAGGGTATCTTTATCTAGGTCTGAACACTGCATAATATTGAGTGTTGCTTTTGATAAAGTATGTTCCAAACGAAATATTTACTTTCAAAGATATACACCTTTTTTTCTCCAAATATTGACAGAAAGAATAGGATTCATGAGTGAATTAAAAATAGGTTCAAAATAAAAAAGAAATTATGACTTATACTCTAACTTACCTGAAACTATATGTGTCCTCGTCTCAGCTGGACTGATTCCTGTTGCAGTGATATTGTAAGTTGTCTGTCCTGGACGTGATCCATTTATGTTCCATTCTATGGTTGCACTTTTGTCTTTTTCATTAATAACCATCACATTCCATGGCTTTGAAGGAGCTGTGAAAAGATAAGAAAGTCAATTACCTGAATGTCTCATTCACAAGTTGTTATATGAGATAATAATTCAAAAAGAAAATATAAAAAGACCCTCACTTCATATGAATGATTATATGCAACATACAACTAGTACTTAAAAGATTCATTTTTGTCTCAAATTCTAGACATAAATTGTCCTTTCTAAAGCATACCATAACTTTGTTATGCTGAATGGACTTTAACTTTATGTAACAAGAGGAAAATTTGTACATATGAAAAGTGCAGAAAGGAAGCAAGTGAAATATTTACTGAAGTGAGATTTTAATCTGTTTCCCATTCATTAAATCAATCTAAATTTAAGGGTTTTTCCTCCTTCAAGCATATAGATGATAACAATGTGAAGGTTTGTGCTAAAAATGAACCAAGAGGAAGTTATGCAGATGCTATGTGTCACCTGCTCCATCAATAACTTTAGCATGGCCAGTTTAGCAAAAGAAATATTATCACAACCACAATTTGTTTGCTTACATTTGCTAATGTAAGTAATAAAATTTAATGATCACACAAGATTGTTTTTAAACTGAGCTACATGGTAAATGCAAAAGATGATAATATTGAATAGAGAATCAATAGTACACACATCTATGTGTACTGCAATCATGTGATGATATCAAAATGTGGACCAAATCCATTAATTGCTTATACAATTGTTTCATCATGGTCAATAACTGCATGAATCTTTGTAATACAAAAATGTCTGTGCTCACTTAACCTTGAAAAGTAGGTCACTGTGTCCAACTACTGCTCATAGCATTACCTTGCAATGGAAACATAGATAATATTTAGTAATAACTCAGAATAAATGATTAAAAGCTACCAGGAATTTTGCATCTGAAACAATGAAGTCTGATGCTATCAATGCACCTGACATTTTCTGATCTACTTTCCCAAAGTAACTATAATCACTTGATATATCTAACTACATTATCTTAAAAAACTCTATTTTGTTTGTTAATATTCATAAATAAAATTTCAATTTTTATTTTTCATGTCCTGTGTGGGTCAAGCCAAGAATTTTGAATGTATCTAAGTAGGCAATATACAATCCATGTATAACGTGCAAAAGCCATCCAAGGAGCTGACAAGTTCAATGAAGCAAATTACTATGTTCTTTTTAAAAAAGCCATTTTATTATAAAACTGCAAGATTCTGTAAGTCATGCCATTTCTTAAATATGCTTACACTTGCTTACAATAAAGTTTACATTTTATATGATGCAATCAGTGCCAAGATTTAAAAAGGGGAGATTTTCAAGTACATTCTGAGCAGCAGGGAGGGTGAATCCTACAAATTTTTGCGACAAAATCGATTAAAGCCTCAGAATGCCAAATGGAACCTTCCTACGAAATCTCATATTTTAACCAAAAAAAAATTAAAGACCCCATTTTACAAATGGAGCCTTAGCGATTTTGTCGCAAATACATTGTCATAACCACCCTCAAATTGCTGCCATCTACGTCGCAAATATGTTGTCATCTCACCCTCCCTGCTGCTGATTAATACAAATTATTTAACCAAATTATTTGTTAACTTTTCACAAACAGACTAATCGATAATACTTCACCACGTAGATCAATCAAATTATTTGACTGATCGGTGAGTGTAAAATTAATTCTAGTTAGTAAATCATTTTGACATTGCATATAGACTGGATTAGTCGGATTCTCAACAATTAAAAATCCGAGGGGTGCTATTGGTGTAAATGAATAAAGAATGTAACCTTGTCGGGCTTGATTTGATTGTTCCATATTAATTCGATAACTTCCTTCGATTACATCACACGTTAAATTAAGTGCGATCACCGATGAAATATTCACATTGTTCGGTGCGATATGTCTACCGTCGCCGTCGGGGGAATTATTATAAGTGAGAATAATAGGCTTCGGCTGGCTATCTTTCCATGATTGATAAATTTTATTAAATCCTTCGTCGATGGCAGTTCTGAGTTTTTTCTTTAACTCGGGAACATTATATCCTGGTAATTTATAATTTGGATTTTCATTTATATTTTCTTTATAATCTTGAGCTGAGCTAGTTTTTGAAATCGGGCTATTTTCATCAGTGAAGAGATTAGTAATCCTCGAATTAAATATTTCCATGTCATCGATGATTTTATTACCCGCATCGACTACACTAGTAAACTCAGCTTGTGTAAGAAAGCCAGATCTTAACGACGGTAATAACAATTTAAAATCATCATTCATTTTTTTGAAGATATGGGATTCAATATCTCCGATTGCTGGACTTGTTTCATGTATTTCCAGAATTTCACCTTCCTCTGGGATATAATCATTAAAAAGTGGAATTGTCCACTCATCTTCACCATATTCATTCTTACCTCGATAAGTTTTTGTAAAGTTTATATCGAGGAGGGTTTTATATCCTTTTGATGGATTTTGAGGTCCTATTTCATCAGTGACGTAATCAGATTTTACAGGCTCAGGCGTGGAATTACCAGCACTTCTAGGTGGATCTTCGGGCCATCCTAATACTGTTCTTATTGAACTGTTATAAATATCTACAACATACCCAGGGGAGCTTATTTCAATTGTAGATGATAGTGTTGGTTCATGAACTGTTATCGCAATTTTTTATTCTTTTTTAGTAATGGATTTTATTCTACGTTGTAATTCATTATTAATTTGCTCAATTTGATAGGATCCAGTTGGTATTGAAACAACGTTCCAATCTGGAGTGTCATCTTTTATATTCCTATATGCAAATACCAAAGAATTATTAGGTCTCTGATCACCAAATGGAACCGATCTGATATTAGGCCAACTATGATACACTCGTAATTTTGCCAACGCGATTTCCTTTACTGAAACAGGTGAAGGAAAATTCACACTGAAATTAGGGTTTGTTGACGATATTGATATCATACTTGTTTTCCGCGGAGTGGTATTTTCTGCTATCCGCTGAAGTAGTTGAATCTCTTGCGACATTATTATTATTATTTACAATGTCTAATTTTGCAATAGATGAAAAAACGCTAGCGTTTTTAATCGTAGTATCATAAATACGTATCATCGCGGAGAATTCGTCTTCGGTAATTATCGTATCATCAATCGATGATGACATCAACGAGGATAATTGTGAGTAACCGTTAGATACTGCTTGATGTTTTACTATATAATCGTTAAGTTTTTCTTGAGAACACGATGATATTTTTTTAGTAATAGCATTTGCAATTCCAGCAAATGTTGTCACCGCGGAAATAGCAATTGGGACAGCAATCGGAGCTACCATTGTTACTGAAGATAGTATAATACCAGCACCGGCCATTATACCGGACACTGAGTATACTGTAACATCAATTACGGTAATTCTCCTGCGATACTTTTTAATTTTTATTTCATATTCATCAATGAGTGTTTTGAGTTTTGTTAAGAACTCTTTGACGGTATCATAGCGATATTGCGATGACGGAATCATATTATTTTAAAATCTCAAGTGGTTTCTAATTGTTAAAAATTCTAATTTAGATCAGCTACAAACTCCGTGTACCATACAAATGATGTCTTATTTAAATTAGGATCAGTGCTTGTTATTGTAAACCGTTTGTATTCATCCAGGTCAATAGTCGTTGAAATCACGTTGTTGTATCCATATGAAGTCGATGATGATATATTAAACTGATTCAGTGACACTATTGTTAATCGATAAATACCCGGCTTTGACACAGTGAGAGTTATTGTATTCTTTTTAGGTTCCCAATCTAATGATCCAGAGAGAACTGTGTATACCATATTTATGATATTCCTCTCATGAGGAATCTTTATTCTTTCAAGTAGCGGAAGATTGTCTGTTTTAAATTTTGTAATATCCTCGATAGATTTTTTAATATTACTAATGTTATCTCTGATAATATTAAATCCAGCATCATTAATATTTTTAATATTGGATTTAATTTCATCAAAATTGGATTTAATTTCAGCGAGAGATGGAGAGGTTACCGCTGGTGTTCCAAAAAAATTTATTGATAATATTTCTACGAAGGGAAGTATATGTTGTTATATGTTTTTCAAGTTCTTCATTTAAATTTTTTAATGCATCTGTGATTGTAGAAACAAGTACACCTGGTTTGAGTTTTCCATCATTTGAATATAACGCTATTGTATCTTCAACGACGTCACGTCTTCGTATTAAGACATCATCCAATGAAACATTACTAGATTTCAATTTGCCCTGGCGATCTTGAAATACAACTATTTCCCCAGGATCTACACTTGACAAATTTAATGTCTCGGCGATTTCATCTTCGATTATTTTTTTTACACTTTCGACAGCTAATTTACTATCGGTTTCTGTTTTTTTTTATTCTGATAAAGGTCGTCCCCAAATATCAATCATTATACGAAAACGCTACGTTTTTCTAAATCATAACGCTATCGTTTTTGCCATTGCCTGCTAGTATATTCATTAACAACAACTTGTGGTGGTTTCCTTGGAAATTTAGATATCTCTGCAAGGAAGTTTAATACTTCACGACCGCATATCGGTGGATCATTTAACTGTTGTGTTGGTAGCGTGGAATAAAAAATTGGAGATGACTTTGTTATTGTGGATACATATCGCATGAATTCTTTTGGTGGAGCTAATCCATATGAATCAAAATAGACAATTCCACGTGGATCAATTGCATATGCGACCCAATGAGTTCCTTTTCCGCTGCTGTTATCAAGATTGATAATACCCGTTTCATTTTTCATTGGTTTTGACGGTAATTGATCTCTCATGAAAACTCCTCTAAAGTTTTTTATTGATAATGATTTTACAGCATCAATTAAATCAAAATTGGACATTGGTGAAAATCCTAGGGATTTTTCCACTAATAAGCCTTTCCTGGTATTCTTAGGCCCGTGCCCTTGTACCAATTGTATGGGGTTCCTGGTAGTCTTAGACCCTTTCCTTTTTTTTATAGCCTTTCCCAGTAGCTTTTTTCAGGGCCATTCCTGCAGCAGTATCAACGGCTCCTAACGCTGCCGCCTTCGCAACCGCTGGGGTAGCCGCTGCAATCAATGCTGGAATAGCAGCTAACAGCGGGAATATACCACCTGATTTTATCATACTGGCGATTGCTGCTTTCGAAAAATCAATTTGAACTCCTCGTTTGTTCTTTAGCGCATCATTGAAATGTTTTATTTGACGATCTGTCAATGATAATTTATGTGCGCCACCGGACATTTGAGTGGGTTTCAGCGTTATTGTAGTTCCACATTCTTTAGCAGACTTTGATTTCAATTTCTTGACCTGACCATCAGTCAACTGGACATTAACAATACTATATGTCATTCTATTCTAAATGTAATTTACACTTTCAATTGATCTTATTGTGAAAATCCTAACTACATGTTTGGAAAATCAAAGGTTTTCCACTGGTGCATCAATAAGTCTCATTCGTCCGCCAACTCCTTCTAACAACATTGATTTATCACTGAGAATGACAGCAACTGCTCTATAATCGGCTATACCAGCAGGGCGTTGTACCCGAGCTTGGAAGTATATATCAACAACAGATTGTCTCATCATGTCAAGATGTTCCAATCAAAAGTAATAAATCGGATAGTGTTTTTCAAAATCAATTTGCGATATTTGCAAACCAGTATCAACATTTTGATCACGACCCATATACGACAATATTCTATGATATACACGAGCTATGTAGTTGTTATCATAATTAAGATGTACAATCTCTGCTGGCTCTTGTCCGTTTATTCTCAACGAAACTTCACTTACTCCTAATTGATCAAATATCATATGACTATATAATTGACGACCTACTCGATTTGCATCCTGTAACGCTATAAAGATATGACGTGGAGCTGAAACACCTTGTTTTGATGCTAAGTGCCATGTAAATGTGCCATTTACATTATCCTGCTTCGTATCAGTCGTTGTTGTTAGCCAACTTAGCAATGATTTTCCACCTGTGTCCATAAACGATAGTAATTGTTGCTCTATTGTAACTGCTGGTGTCAAGACGGGTATCCATAGAACCAATTTATCTAAAATGACTTTACCATCATCAACACCATTAGCACGCCAAATTGCATCATTGTCATTCTCCTTTCGCACTAACACGACTGTATGCTTTGCTCCATAGATGACTTTTCTGACATTTCTACAGAATCCGAATATATGATGTAACGGAATTGCACATGAAAACCGTCGATGTTGTCCTTTCAATGCTCCTTTTCGTGTTGCAAATCCTAGATTGAAATTATCATTGACCTTTTTTAAAATGTCGAATTCAGCGCCTGGTCTATCTTCACGCTCTGGATTAGCTGCGAGTTGTTGATCAACTTCTGCAGTATCTCTTGCAGTTCGTACTTTAACAAATTGATAATGGTTCGGATGATCAGAAGTATCCTTAGCAAACATCATAGACGGACCAGCCGACCTTGTATAATCATCAGAATATCTCGCAAGTCCGATTATTGTTGTTGCAATATCAACATTTTGTTCTATTGATTCAATTTCTTTTCCATCAATGATATATCTTGCACTGTTAAATAGCGCCATAATGCCATTATTTACGAAACCAACTCGGATATTTTGGTCATTCCCATATGGTGTATCAGCTGCAACATTTGTTACAAGCTGTCCTTCTACTTCAATAAACGCCTTACACGGCAAAAAGTATCTACTTGTATCTTGAACTTGAAGTTCAACTCTCCCCCGTTGATTAGGCTCTCTTGCAGGATAGGCATAATACTGATAGTTAATTTTAGAATCATCTTTATTCACCGGTGCTGCCATATCAAACGCTGGATCAGCAATTTTTTTAAATGCCATTTATACTAAAACGTATCGTTTTTCTAAATGTAGTAATGCTATCATTTTCTTTTTCGTCTGACATTTTTACTATTTCCTCCAAGACCGCTTCCCGCTATCATACTTGCAATATTACTACTATCTGGTGAAGTCATTGCTAATGATGCTAGTTTTTGTTCCACTGCGTTATTTATCACTTTACTGACATTTGCAGGCATCATTGTTGTTGAAGGTAGCGGTGTTGAAACTATTTGTGGTGGTTTTCGTCCGAATCTAGATTTCACCAATGACGTTATTCTATTTTTTGCGGTAGAAAAGGCCGTTCCTGCAAGATCTCCAACAGCGTTAATTCCCTTATTATGAATAACATCAATGGCTTTCATCGCTAATTGTTTAGCAATTGGTGCTACTTTTGGGGCTGTTCTTGTGAATAAACCCGCTATGGTATTTCCAAGGCCGTCTCCATAGTATGCCTTATAAACGGGCAATCTTGAGTTTACCACATACACGTTTGTTGGTTTATTGTGATTATAGTGTACTATCATCTTATTTGAAATGACTTTGTAATTTTTAAATGCAAGCAATTAGAAATTTCAATCGCTATAATAACCACTAAATTCCCCCGGGATTCCGTCCATTAACTCATCCAAGAGTTCTCGATACGTATGAATATCAATTATCCCACCTTGGAATAATCGTCTGCAAATATCAAATGCTTCATTAGTTATTTCGACTGAGTTATTCCCAGCTCGCTTACCTCCCATAAGAACCTCAAGTCGTGATATATCATTAATAATATTACTAGGACACATATGAGAATCATGATGAGAACTTCCATAACCCTCTCCTGAAGAACTTTCTGGTTCGGAAACGTTTTGAATTTCTAGAGCTGGTTCAGAAACGTTTTAAATTTCTGGAGCTGGTTCGGAAACGTTTTGAATTTCTGGAGATTGTCGACCTCGACCTCGACTTCGACCTCGACCTCGTCCTCGACCTCGACCTCGACCTTTTTGTTGTTCTTTTCGTTGTTCTTTTAGTTGTTGATTGTTCTAAACCATACCTATTAACTCCCATTTGAAAAGCTAGGTAATTCAAGTCACTCTTATTTAAATTTCCGGGTTCATTTTTATTAATTTTAAATAACCAATCCACCCATTGATCTTGTTTTATTGTGTTTTTTTTATACTCGTCTTTTAAAAATTCCCCCCTGTTATAATAACGTCCGGCAGCGAATTCACCAAATAACACATAGTCTTCAGGTTTCAGCAATTGAATTCGTCTGATTTCTTCTATAGCTTCATCAGTGAATTTCTCGCTAAAAGGAACATTTTTTTTAACGGGATCATCATCAGTATCAATATTATCCATTTGTTGTATTTCTCGCTGAGTTTGTAACTCACCTGAAAGCTGTTTTATTTCCTCCTTGGTTTTTTCAGTTTCTGTAGCAATCTTTCCTAATACATCAATAATAGGTACTGCTCCCTCTTTAGGGATGTCGCCGTATATAGCACGTTCTGTTGCAAGTTTCATATCTTTAGTGGCTTTAGTTACAGGGGCAAAAAGTTGTTCGCTTCCAATAGAAAAGTCAGTCTGCGCTTGCTGTCTAAGTTGTAGTTTATCTCGCACGTTATCTCGAATTGGTATAAACTTTTTCAGTAATGCTAACCTCTCACGGGCTAGTCTGTTAGTTAATGCTTCTGATGTCATTATTGGAAATGCTAACGTTTTTTCAATTGTCGGTTTCAATGCTTGCATCAATCAAACGTCTTATAGATTTCACTTTCAAAGCAATCTCTGACCGAACTTGGTACTGTTCCCCGAGTTTCTTTCTAATTGCTTCAACTATACTAAATAGCCGAATGAATAAATTAATATCATTGTTATACAAAGAAGCATTAACCGCTTTTTGGATTCTTTTTATCAGTGAATACATTTTAGGTAGAACATATCTTCCATTTTTTAATTGTATATCAATTTGTTCAAATTCATTCAAAAGTCTGTCTTCATTCAAAAATTCAGAAAGTACGATTCCTTGATTTCTTAAATTTGATATTTCTGTGATGATAGATGTAATATCTTGAAATTCCATTTATTGAATATTATTACTAATGTATTTGTATCTTTAAAATATTTTTATATACAAAATAAAAAAACAAAAACATATACAATGCCTGTCTCTTCCTCATTCGAGTTCCGAGGCAAGAAAGGGCACATACATTAAAGACTTATACAATACCCTAACTCCCCAATCGAGTTCAAGGGCGGGTTATATGGGCATTAGACGTGAAATCCAAGTGATTTCTTTACAAACATTGAACATATAACATAAAGCCTCATTTGGAAACTACTTTCACGCCAAACGACGTCAAAGAGGCCCAGAGGGGGGACAGCACATTCTTGGAACTCATTTAGTACCTTCGCATTAAATAAGTCCAAGGGCCACAAACATAGATCTCCCAATTGGAAGCTCTAACGTAACAAATGCTATATTAGGTCTTCCGGAAGATATGTTGTGGGGGGGACAGTACATTACATATATACAATGCGATTATATAGGATATACAATGTGATTATATAGGATATACAATGGGATTATATGATTATATAGGATATACAATGAATGAATATTTACAATGAATGAATATTTACAATGAATGAATATATACAATGTGATTATATAGGATTTACAATGAATGAATATTTACAATGCGATTATATATATATATATACTAGGGACAGTCCATTACATATAGGATGATATATATATATACAATGAGATGATAGGATGGTTATATATACAATGAAATGATAGGATGGTTATATATACAATGAAATGATAGGATGGTTATATATACAATGAAATGATAGGATGGTATGATAGGGACAGTACAGGACGATACAAACATGAAACGACGGGGCGGACCTACACCCAATCTACCAATCAAAAGCAACCCAAGAAATTAACCCTGGTTGCAGTTGAAAAAATTCAACCACACCATGTCAATGGTGTGGGAGGTTTGATTGGCAAATTGGGCTTCGTTTAAAGCCCCAAACTTATTACGGCTCATATTATATATAAGGTGACTAATACTGCAGTGTCAATGTGTAGGTGTGTATTTATTTTCCTAGCATTTCATAATGAATATTGTGTAGTAATTTCAATGGAAGCTAAATATTTAAATAAAACATTAAAACAAGAAATACAACTGTTAAATAATAGCAATTTTTTTTATTAATTTCTATAATATTACGATTAAATAATCGTAGTAATAATGGATTTACATGACGAGATAACTCTGTCATGGGGATCCCTGTCCATTCAGGACCTGCTATTCGAGAATGATATTTTTCTGTGTCATTGGATAATTTTATTACATGTAGCCACACTAAAAAAACTAAACTACATGTAGTGCGTTTTACTACCTTGACCTCACATACAATCTATTTTAATTTGTAATTACAAAGTAATTTCATTTTCATACAAAATCTAAACAGCGCTGTTAACGCTGTCTTTGTAATTGGGATTTTTAAAAAATCTATTAATAGAACCTTGACCTCGGCCATACATAACTCTGTCAAATTGTCTACCTACAGGTTTTTCCAACAAAACCCTAACTGCTGTTCTCAATACAGTCTTTAGAAACAAGAAACAATAACACAAAATCAAAATCCGTACATACCTGATACGTATATATACCGAGATAACCATTAAATACGTACATGAGATCACACACATCATTAATTCAATCCAATTTCACATGCGTTCTCGCACGAATTACATATCCGGGAATCAATATCGAAAGTAGGAGAGTCACGTGACGATCAGTAGTAATGAGGGGAAATACGGAACAAAATTAAAAGAATAAAAGAATATATTCTATTAATAGTAATTATTGAGAGTCAGTTCATGCGTATGAAAACTTTATTCTATGTCCATTTTTCTTTGAGATAGCTGTTTGATAAATCCCTTCAGCAACTCTTTGTACTGAAGGAATACATATTCCAAAATATTTTCCCGCAGTATTCATTGAATGAAAAACTCTTTCTTCATTCGTCGTTGTATCAAATGATTTAACTCCCCTGCGTCGTTTTGAGTATTTCCTGTCTTTCCTCTTTTTGTATTCTCTCTTTGAGAAATACATTGTAAATTTTCAAGAGAATTATTTTGAATATTAGAATCAATGTGATCAATAACACAGCCATCTTTAATCGGTCCCATATAACACTCAAAGACTGCCCTATGACAGAGATATCTCTTTCCTCCAGCAGTAAATTGCAAGTATCCCTGATTATTAACAAAACCAATTGGTTTTTTCAGTCTACAGTGTCTAACAACACCATTACGAGATATTTCATAATTAACGAGTATTGGATGTGATCTGAATTCTTGCTCCATTTATATATAATAATACTATTTGTCTAATTCATCATTTGCTTTAATTATAAATCTATTAATGTAGTCTTGAGGGGTTTTTATGATTTTGTCTTTGACAGAGTCATGGTTAGGGTCAATGATAGCGTTTTTTATTCGTTTATCATAATAACGTTTTAATTCTCTAAACCGCTTACCCCCACAATTGATACATAATTGTGATTTTCCTCTCTCACTCACCCCACAATTTATGCATGGGGCCGGGCCTGTCGAATTATTTCTGACACTCTGTAAGTGATATCCACAGAATTCACCTCTACACGATTTATTGCATGGGGTTACTGATCCAATCATAAGCCATTTGCAGTGATTCATTATATATAAACAAACTTTTCTATTTAAATACTTGTCTTATTTATATGAATGAAGAATTCAAGAGATTATCGGCAATCAAGCCTTGGAAAAATATTAAATTCAATCTTAATAGAATTCTCGAAGATGTACCAAAAGAGAGAATAAATAATAGAAGTCTGATTAGAAAAATACGAGATTGTGTTCATGAGTTTAAACAGGACGGTGCATCACACACCTGGTCAACATTTAAAATCGATGGTGTTGTTGATGCTAGAATGAATGATGAAACAGCAGCTATGATACTATCACAACTTGGCAATAAACGGTATTTTCTCAGAGTGAAATTCATTATCAATTTAGAATCGGGCGAATGGGTTATAAGAGACAAGTTTGAGCCAATTCTCAAAGATAGGACAACAGTCATTGTTAGCCGTGATTCCAGACCAGGGCTGTTAACTGGAATTGATAAACCATACTATGAAAAAGCGTATCCAGAAACAGCAATCGTTTATGGGATGTATCCGTTAAATAAGAAACCTGACATTGGAAAACTAGCACCAATGAAACAGTCAACGTCAGTGGAAAAGCCACTCAACTGTGTGGCACAACGAGTCTTAGAACACTTTACAAATGCACTCCGTGGGAATAAATTAACCGATCTAAGACATAAAAAAATAGATCAATGGGAGCTAACAGTGAAAGAGAACGGAGCAACTATTTCCGATATAGCTAGATTGGAAAGTCGTTGAGATTTCCGATAACCGTTTTAACGATAACTGGCGAAGTATTATACGAATCGAAATACAATAAAAACGGAGCTCCAATCAAAATTATTGATCATAACAAACACGCATGGACATCCGCGGTTACAATATTCCCGCGAGAGAGAACAGTGAAGTATATCCCAGAAGAATTCACCAAGGATGGCATTCTCACTGAAGAAAGATTATTCGATGCTATTGCTAGTTTGTGTAAAAACGACCCTGTATCAGTATGGCTACTTCATAGTTTTGAAGATGAAGAATGTCAATTCAATCAATTTGTGAAACCTAACGGCGAATTATATCGTACTGAAAGTCTACATAATAGGATGAAAAATCTAGCAATAAGTCTCAGTGAAAACGCTAGCGTTTTTAATGAAAAATCCGAAGATTACGAACAGTTACTTACAAATTGTTTTACAATTCCATCGGTTGCAGCTCATTTTGCAAGAAAGAAAAATAATTGGAAACCAACACGAAAAGAGTTTTTACAGGATGTTCAATCCAGCTGTCTGGAATATTATCATGGCGGTCTATGGAACGTTAAGTACAATCGTGAAAGTATGATATCAGTTGATATCGTTGCTTGTTATCCAGGAAGTTTTCTAGGATATGGATTCGCTGGTGAGTATTTTAAACGGTTTGGACATCCCACACATGAAATGACTTGCGTTGCTATTAATGGACCACTGCCTGATTTTGATTTGACCGGTTTTGCTTGCGTAGTATCATTTGAATTCGCTGAAGGACTTCATCCGTGTTGTTATGTTTGGATTGGTAGACACATGGCTGAAAGGATGTGGTTACCAATAGTGTTATTGCGATATATGATTGATTGTAAAATGTTAGTTTCGTTGATTGTCAGCGAAGCGATTATCTCATATCAAAAACAAACCAATGTCTGGTTACCAGAACCAGAATGTCTTGATAGTATAATCGATAAGTCTAGAAAACATATTGATGCTGACGAAGAGTACATCATTGAATGGTCAAAAAAGATATTTAATCAACGAAATAGTGAAGCAAAGGATCTCGGCTGAAGAATAATCGGTAAATTTACACAAGGTGGAAAAAAATTTAACTTTAAAAGACAATCCTCACGATTGATTATAGATGATGCCGAATACGACTTCGTTATTAAAGATGCAGTAGAGAAAAATAGATACGCAAATTGTAAAACAGCCTTTTTGTCCAATAAAACAAAGTTAGGTAGAATTGTTACTTACAGTGATGGAGAAAGCTCTGCTTATCTACATTTGAGAGCTTCTATGCTGGGTTATGCATCTATCAATTTATTTGCAATGATATATAGATTTCCTAGTATAGCAGTTAGAGTTGCAATTGATTCAATGTATGTCGATAAAAAATATATCAAAAGCGGGACCCATGTCGTGTGCACTAGGTGGCTGGTTTATGCCTAGCGGCGGGTACATATGGATGCGGGTGAGCGCAATTGCCGTGCTCCGGAGTAGAACGGTTCGACGCAGACGCGCGGGAACCTGTGGGGGGGGTGGGGTGGGGATCCACGCTTAGGTTCCTCTTGTAAGGCCTGTGAAATAGCAGCATGCACGATTTGTATCATGTCAGCATAACTCCCGCAGGGTGGGTCGTGGGTAGCTCCCGGCGGTCGTGTGATCAACCGCACTGGATTAATCTTTGTTTATATCTGACACGGTACAGGGTGAGGATAAGTGAATAGTTCGTCAGATCTGACACTAATCAACCGGCTCGCATCCCTCTCGGTCCACCATGATGCTACTCGGGTTACGGCGCACCCCAGTTCAAATTCTCTATCCAGGTCAAGTGGATGGGGCATGCAAAGGATTCGGTAGAACTTCACAATATGAAGGGTGGGTGCCTGTGGCCCCCGGGGTTTAACTAAATTTACTAATAGCGAAGAGACTTGGGCGAATTAAACATGAAATACAATGCAATTATTCTGAATCAGCAGACCTTGAGATTAAAAGCAGTTACCTGAAGAACGATAATTCTATCAGTGAAAAATCCGAAGGATTTTCTATGTCTAAAGCACCACCGATATCAGGTCCAATTTGTAGATATAAAACAGTTTATTTAAACGGTTGTGGTGGATCTGGAAAGACAACACGTGCGATAGAATTATATCGAGAGAGAACGTCCATGATTGTACTCACACCAACCCATAGACTAGCGAGAGAGATCAAACAACGAAATGTTGAAGCTTGCACGTATCATAGTTTTTTTCGATACAAGGGCGATGCTTGGACTCCTGAGCGAATGGGTGAGAAATTTATTCCAGCGGTTATTATTTGGGATGAAGCATGTACTGTTTCAGAAGATGTATTAAAAATGTTTCTTGATTGGTTATTGCAAAATAATACAAAAATTATATTGTGCGGAGATCATGGTCAACCACCACCATTTGTTGGTAGAAGTCCACATAATTGGTTAAAAGGATTTGTTGATTATTACGAAGAAATTGATACTGACTATAGAGCACTCGATGAGCAGTTACGTGAGTTTAAAAAACTAATTAGATTACAACCCGATAGAATTCAATGTGAAGTAGCGCGCGAAATAATTTCTGAAACACCTTTGAATGATTTTTGGGAAACATGTAAACCAAATGATTTTGTAGTAGCAAGTAGAAAGATAGTCAGAGACGCACTTCAGAAAAAGTTGTTTGAGCTACACAAGAAAAAATTCCCAACGTTTCCAGTACCGTTGTGTTATAGACCATTGGATACACGAAAGCAGAATATTGAAGTTGAAATTCCAGGCCAGACGGAGAAACAGATTCTAGTGTTAAATGATATTGTGCTAGTTGATATAAATGCTGTAGAAGATGCATTATGCGCTAATAAATCACCATGGACGCTTGGTTATGTAACAACAATACACTCGTCACAAGGATTAACCATCACGGATACAATTGTTTGGATAGTTGATAATCGCATTGAATGGTCAAATTTAGTCTATCTCGCAGTGTCCAGAGTACGACGAATAAATCAACTACGAAGGATTGTTTTCGATGATGATTTTAATGCAAACGATGATAACACTGATATTAGCATCATTAATAAAAAAAACTCTCTGGTTACAAACAGCAGGACAAAAAAAACAACGAGAATTTGATATTGATGCTGAAGTAATAATCGCATTAAAAGAACAACAGAATAATCACTGCGCCAGTTGCAATTGTATAATGCACTGGCAGTATTCGGATAAAGACCCTCGACAATTCACCGTAGACAGAAAAAATAACAGTCTTGGTCATGTCAGAAACAATGTGATGTTGACCTGTCTTGAGTGTAATAGACGTAACGGAGCTAGTTAAGACCATGTGGCGGTAATTGAGTATCGTCCGGAATAACTTGTAGTTGTTCGCGTGTAAAACCACGCTGAGGTGCAGTTGAATCCAATCTGTAGATTGGAGGTCTACCAGTTGATCGCGCTATGGTTGAAATTTTATGCGTAGTAACACTCCATATAGGATCAGTAGCTCTTCTTTTACCACCTTCAAGCTCTCCTGGTTCGTATAAATATCTCACAGTAACATCACCGAGAAGTGGCTGAGTGCTAACCCGCTGTGGTTGTTCGGGAATATATTCTTTTTTTATTGCAATATTTGGTTTCATATTAATAGTTCGAGTAATCTCGTTATTTAACGCTGCAACTACACTCGGTAACCTTTGGACCCATTCACGAGATCGTTTTTCTTGGATGAATTCTTTTGCATATTGATATCCAAATAACCGTTCTGCAAGAGTTCGATTAAATCGTTCTACAATTGCCTGATCACGATGTAACGCAGTATGTCCCCGTCGTATTGTAACATTATGAGTTTTCATTGTTGATAGAACAGCACCTTGAAACTCTTTGCCAGGATCAACTTGTAATAGATTTGGCCATCTTAGAGGACCTCGTCTATAAATCCTTTCAAATGCAGAAGCGACTTCAGAAGCTGACTTTGTTTTCAATGGTTCTGCTTGTTTAAATCGACTCGCAATATCAACTACATTTAGCGCGTATTTGTAACCATGGTCATGTGGTAAAAACAATAAATCAGCCTGATGAACTTCATTGGGTACGGTAACATCAAAATGAGAATAATTAATTTGTTTAGGCGGTGGTAGATAAATTTGCCATATAGCTTGTTTGGATAACCAATCTTTTGCAGTGGATTTTTTCACTTTTGCAGCGTTAGCGAGTTTACTAATTGCTGCTTTACCCCTCCAGTATCCTTTCGGAGAATAATAAATAGATTCCATACTATAAAAAACACTGGTGTTTTTAATTACCAGCACCTAACACCAATTTGCCTTTCATAGCTGATTTGACCAACCATGAAACCAATTTTTCTTTAAAGGATTTATCGGGAATAGCATTTAACGCATGAATTAATTTTACATCCGCGATATGTCTTTGTTGCAAATTATTGCTTTTATATGCAACATCATGAGCATGACATGCCTTATCAATAGCATTTATCGGATACTCACCAGGCCGGGGCTGATTTTGATCATCAAGTCTGATATCTAATCTCGTTCCGGGACCACAGTAGCTATATCCTGGAAAGTGTTTTTCTCCGGGGTATTTTGCCCATGGGGTTCCGGGGAGTTTTCCAAGTTTTGCGGCAATATCACCTCCGAGTTGCTTTTTTTTAAAATCTAAATTTTTTTGTACCACATGTTACACACTTACCAGTAAGCGCTAGTCTATTGTTTTTAGTTGTAATGGTTGTCTGATCGGTTGTATCAGTACGCTGTTTACACTTAACACAATATAGATCCATAATTTATATATAGAGTTATGAATATAATTGACTTTTCAGCGACTAAAAGAAGAGAACCGGTAAAACACCACGCAGCGCTTCCGAATTCTGTCCGTGCCATTATAATCGGACCATCTGGATCGGGTAAAACACAATTGCTGCTTAATTTGATAATGCGATTTATGAAGTGGGATAAATTATATTTAGTTGCCCCATCCGTAGATGATCAACGGTGCTATGAAGTGCTAAAAGATTATAATGAAAATGCATCAGAAATTAAAGGTGAAAGTGTAATTGACTTTATAACAGATATTGATGATGCACCATGCGTAGATGACGTCAATGGAGACATAAACAATCTTGTAGTGTACGATGATGTAATGTTAGATAATCAAAAGAACCCTGCTAGAGTATTTTCCCGAGGTAGGCATAAAAACACTGACGTGATATATGTCACTCAACGATATACTCAAATTCCAAAAGTGATTCGCGATAACTGCAATATTCTTGCTGTATTCAATGGCGTTGATACACATACGCTACGAAATATTTGGCAAACATGGTGTTCCGATATGGACTTCAATGGATTTAAAAATTACTTTGGTCATGCTCAGTCTGTCCCATATGGATTTATAACAATAAATTTACACGACCCTCGGTCACGATATCGTATTGGACTTGATCAAATATTTGGTTAAAAAATTTGTATTAATCAGCAGCAGGGAGGGTGAAATGACAACATATTTGCGACGTAGATGGCAGCAATTTCGAGGGTGGTTATGACAATGTATTTGCGACAAAATCGCTATGGCTCCATTTGTAAAATGGGGTCTTTAATTTTTTTTTGGTTAAAATATGAGATTTCGAAGGAAGGTTCCATTTGGCATTCTGAGGCTTTAATCGATTTTGTCGCAAAAATTTGTAGGATTCACCCTCCCTGCTGCTGTTTCAAAGATGACTTGAGGTGATTCTACAAGCATTTCTTCTCACCATCCTGAGATCGCTTTCCCTCCTTCAGTTCGCCAAAGACGTTCTTCTATGTTATTCGCTCTGTTGGCACAAAACATGACGTGGCCTGCCCATCTCAAATGTGATTTTAAAAAATCGGCTTTTTATAATTCTGCTAGTTTGACAACTGCTCCAGGTATTTTGCCATCAATCGTTTTCACCGTCTAAGTCAGCGTTATGGATATGTAGTAATATGTTGATTTCCAAATTGTGCAGTCAATCCATTACCTTCTTACTGATATATACCTATTGATTTTGCGGATGTTGAAGTGTTCTATTAGTCTTTGTAGCACATTTCATTTTGTCAGTGATCAGTGTGACACTGTTGAAGCTCGGTATTGGAGATGTTCCTGAAAACTTTGGCCCATAGATGTTTATTTCATGCCATTCGTGTCTGCCTAGACATGGATCTTTTCTGTTCGGAAATAAGTCTTGCAACTCTCTGATAATGCATTGGACTTCTCGTGATGCTGCTGAAGGCTGTCGCCTTGGACGATAACGTGTTATTTCAAAGAGGTCCTCTGTGACCGATGTTTCTCATTCAGAAGTCTCGGTTTGGCAGCATGGTTTCGTATCAAACGAATCCTCATATTTACGATGGTGTTACAGTTTCGTGCATAGAGTCTCTGAAAGATGCTCATCAGTCCTTGACATTCCATGAGTTTATATTGGTTGTATCTCGGTGGACGCACAGTTATTAAACAAATGAGGATATTTTCTGCCATGCTGATTAAATGCGATTTGATGGCAAATCCGATGTCTGCTTTGCGTCGCACCCAGACGTAGGTCAAGCCTGGCTTTTACATAATTGAGCTGTCCATACTCATCTAGACATGCTGCACTCGGGGCTGCTATATGGAAGTTGAATCTGGTAGGTTCTCTACCATCTAGGGCTGTTTTTCTTTCTGTTATATATGCAGGTGTACTATCCATTAACAGTGTTACATTCCAGGCACCATTTCTGTTGCCATATGCTAAGGTGAAGTAAGCGATTTTAGGGCACCTTTCCTAACCCCTTCTTTATGCCCAGGAGAAGAGCAGTGTAATCCTGAAAAGTGATGCTCAAAGAGGCCGCCGAGTACCTCTGCTTCTTCCGTTTAGTGACAAGCAACTCCGTGCCTTGAGATATCTTTGTGAACGTCTGCAGTTACAGTGTATCCACACCTGCTGCTTTGTCGCTAGCTCATCGTCACTGGACTTGAAGATATCGGGTGGGGGAAGGAAATAAGACCTTTATGTTTGAGTTGGATTTAAGTTACAGAATATTACACGGAATCTCTCGTCCAGGTCTGCCCCAATTCTGTGGCATGACAATGTCGAGACGTTTCGAGACAATTCCGAATGCTGTGGACGCTATCAGCTCCTGCTACACCTAAGGTGATATCCTGCGCTGCCCACACAGCTCTTGCCATCTACCTTCTGGGTCGGAAGATGATATATTTGCTCGGCCACCTGACCCACGAAACGATTCATACTAATTTCATTTTATCGACACGTCGTTCATTTGCCTTGTTTGTTTTTTTTAAATTGTATCAATACTAGGGTGTGTCGTACAGAGACGATTTCTCGTAAAATGTCAACGGATTATGTTCTTCTAAATTTTCAAGTTTCTAAACTTAAATGTGTCGTAAATGACTTGTCAGATTCTACAGCATATCCCCTCTGAAATAAGAAGGATATCCTGTAACAAACTTACATTTACATTTAAATATCCAAACTGTATCCATAAGATTTCTAGATGTGCCAATTGCCATATAACCAAATAAGTTAATCTGGACTTTAGATCTGTTCGTAGGGTCACTGACCTTAATGGGCAGGATATCTGTCAATCGAAAATATAGATTTTCATAACCATAGAAAAGGCTGGGTGATATATCTACCCATTTTGTTACAAATTTTAAAGAAATACTTCAACATTCTAAATTTGGTCGCGAATTAACCTTTGTACTATGAAAGTCTTTTGATTAATCATAACAGCATTACATTATTTTCTTTCTCTACTAATTCCTGAACCTTTAGATTGCACAATAATTATTTCTCCTTCAACAAAAACCCTTTCTCTGGTGTTCGATCATAAAATATTTTTCGAAAGGTTGTGTGTTGTCTATGTTTTCATTTCCACTTCCATAACTCAAGCATAGTTTGAGGTGACACTAGCACTCCCAAATGTATTTGAACCCGTTTTCGTATTTTTATATGCTTGCGTATCAGTGATGACTGAAATAAAACCCGTCATTTTGGCGAATAACACAATCCTTCTTGTAGTGTTCTAGAAGCAGTGCTATACGGTAATATAGATTTCCCCACTACCGGAGCAGCATGATAGAGGTCGGAGATAAGGTTGACACAAAAGGTGTTAGATGTAGGTCAGACAAGCAAGTCAGTTACAATTTGTATGCTATGGAATAAAAATGTGTTTGTATAAACAGGTGTTTTCCTCTCTCATTATAAAACCCAAACATTACACTTCTATACTGAAATCCTTCTCTCTCTTGCGTGTCTAATGTTTTAGTGTTCAATTAACGATTCATTGCGCGTGAAATATTTTATTTTATTCTATGTATTGTGTCTTCTTCGTTGATTATTCTCTCTTTACTTCTCTCAAGTAAGTAGACTTAATTTCATTTCTCAAACTTTGTGTAATTAGATTTCACCGTAAGAACGTCATAGTCCATTAGTAACATAAATTCAATTGGAGCATTAAAATTATACAGCCCAAATAGTATACTCTAGTCGAACCTCACAAATATGCTTACATTTGGCCCTACTTCCAGTACCTACAAAGAGAGCACATTTTGTGTTATCCATCAATTTTTCGAAAGATGCTGGCATGAGATATTCGAAGTAGATTATTGAAAATATAATATGCTTTTATTTTGCAAACATAATGAAAGATCTGCAAAAACATATTCATTTATTAGAAATTTCTGGAAAACTGTTATATTACAGTCATTTTTGTTGCTGTGTTTTAAGAGAGAAATATGCGAGAATAGAACAAGTTATAGAGTGAAAATAACATGTTATAATTAGGCTGCTAACGGTGAATATTTATAAATGGAATGTACAGAACGCCTGTAACTGTACTGTTTCTACCTATTGTTTAACCCAAATTACATAGGACTGAAGGGATACAATTTATTCATGTACACTGCTAACCAAGTGACTGTCTACCTGTTGATTATCCGGGAGAACTGAAAGTTATCTGAGGGTTCTACTTAAACACCAACTGAGATAACATAGGAAAATGCCAAAGTATATGGAAATGCAATTTACTACCTTTTGTACCTTTTGTTATACGTGCAACTGCCATATTGGTGTTAATATATTATTAGATTCCTGCACAGAAACACGTGAATAAATGATATGTTGAATGCCTTTGACTATATCATATCAAAATCAAAGTTTCAAAAATATTGTCAGTATGACTTATTTACGTAAAGAGTTTTGTTTCATTTTACTGTCTTTATCTATTTTGAAGCACTGAATGATACAATAAAAATTGAAGCATTTCATAGAATCAAGATTATTCCTTGAATTTGGATAATATTCAATATCTACAAATGTCAGAACAGATACTCTCTTGTTTGCCTTTTTATTATCCGCGGCTTTTATGAGTATTTTCGTGCAATGCACCTTGCACAAATCTGGAAAATATAAAAACGAAAAGGGGTATTGTAGGAGGGAAATTACTTTGTTTCCACGAACTGCTATTTCTTTTTTACGGATTCTTGTTAAATGTGTTCGTATATATTTTGAACTTTATTGATTAGATACATATCATCTCTATGAAACATACCGAAATATTCCAAAACCTAATCACAGTTAATCTTTAATGCAAAATTATCGTAAATGATCTGAAATTGTCATTCATGTACCAGCATTATCACACTAATATAGACCTGTTACCGGTCCCGCGGCCTTGGGTGGCATATTGATCTAAACCACTTGCTTTTGCTGATCACTGCTACTGGGTTTAAGTCTTGGGTTCGGTGAATCTGGGTATATGAGAAACCATGCCAGTTTTGTCCTGTGACTCAGTGGTTCTTACTACGACTTTCCCGGGTTCTTTTTCCACCAGCTATATTGTCTGCCACGTATAGCTAATCATGCAATAAAACAGGACTTTAACCCCAAATAACGACAACAATCCCGGTACCATATATACAATGGGGTATTAGAATAAGAAATATATGGAGTCTGATTACATCTTTCAGCTGTCCAGATTGTACTTAGTAATATAAACTTGGCCTTGAGGGAAATTTGTCATGGATATCAGGTGGTGTGAATGCGACGTTAATTACAGACCCGTGATGTAAACTATTAGCGTACATTTCTATACGATGTGTTTTCCGAAAAAGATGATTGCTCGTATCCAATATTCCCTGAGGAAGGACATACTCACATATGTGTAGCTCAAAATGACATTGAAAGTCATTAACTTGCTGTCTATCGTGTGGAAAAAAATCCTTTGAGATATAATTAAGGCACATACGTTATTTATACTAGGTACTAGGTTGTCTTTCTAGGTTTCAAGCACAAAAACGTGGAGAAACAATAAGAGCAAAAGCTTGATACGTCAAGGACAAAAACATTTATTCAAGTTTCATTATTTGTAGTTGACAAACATTAAACTTGTTTAAGTTTTCCTTATGCAAAACCTGTAATCAAATTTTCCAATATTATGTAGTGAATAAACGGTGTAATTGTTGTTCATTAACGAAATAATGAGTTCTCGCAATCATATGATTGACAGCTTTGTAATAGATTTGGTTATCTGGTCATGTTAGTGTACTAGCTGACACTATAAAACGTACTTCAGAAAAATGTATAAACCCTTTAAATAATTAACTTAAATTCAGTTTCATATGTTTGATATATAATTTCCTTACCAAATCTTGAACCTTTCCGTATGTAACAAAACTATTGCACTCAACAAGTTTGAAAAGTAATCTGTATTCAAATAGTTATCCCGGATTGCTTCTTAAAATGATAACCGATGTTACTAACAGGCACCCATGCATATTATTTCTGTCTTTAATAAGGTCAGGTTTTTCTCATTATTTGTAAGGTTTTGCGTACTAAGCTTTACTGTTTTCACTGGAGCAAAATGTAAAAACAAGACAATTATCTGCTAAGAACAAGATAAATGTAAGCACTTTTAAATCTAACGCTTTTGGGAATTAAAGTAAACTGAGTCAAAGTTATCCACGTTCTTTAAAATCTTTTAAATGTATACCTATCATCTTTGGATTACTGCAATATTTTTAAAACATCACTATCATTCCTACAGTTGCATAAAAGCACTGGTTCTGTTTTGCTAGTTAAGCAGTGGTGGTACCTTATTCATCACCTTTCCTGTTATCATGTCCTATTACACTGATTGCAACGTACAAAAACTGGCGTAATAATGGTAAATTGCATTCGGGGAAACGATGATGGCACAAAGTTATTTTGAACCCAAAAGACCTCTGGCACACGTATTTTTGACGCTGCGAGACCTTGGCGTCCGAGGAAACATTAACATAATAATTGTTAGTTTTAAATATTGACAAAATCAATTTGTTGTGGATTTTTCAGTGATGAGTTATAGATTATGTGAGTTAATGTGTAAACGTTATTCATCTGGAAAAGACAAAAAAGATAAAAATAAAATTCTCAAGGAATACAACAATATGCAGACAAAATTAATTTTCAATTCGAAATGTACAAAGATTGCTTATTCCATCGCAAGTAAAATCACCAAAAAATAAGTTTGCTTGGTTAATACAGTCATGAAATTTTCAAAATAAAAATAAATGGGGGCCACGAATGGCCGAGTGGTCTAAAGCGTTCTCCGTTACGGATCACTGCCATCTCACCTCTGTCTGCGAGGGTTCGAGTCTAAGATTAGGTTAATGTAGATATGTCAGAAAGCTTGCCAGTAGCTTCTCGTGGGTAGGTGGTTCTTTCCGCGGATTTCCCGGTTTCTTCCTCCACCATTAATCTTGGCCGCCATGTATAGCTTATAGTGTGCTGAAAAATGGCGTTAAGCCCCAGAACAACATAAAAATAAATGAACACCTTCATCTACAAATAAAAGCAATCTTTTCTTCGTTAGCAAAATAAATACATTATCTAGTTGTTATGTAAATATTGCCCAGTGGAGATGTAAATATTCAATAGTAGTGCATTCTATGTGGAGCCTATGCTGACGCAAACCAAATGAATACTCAGGTCTCATAGGAATTTGTTTCATTTTGTTCTGTTTTAGTATATCAGCTATCCCTTCTCATAACTATATGTAGTATATTGTTATTCTGAAACATATTTGCACCGACTTTTATCTCTTGGAAGCAGAAGACCACTGAAATCCTAATATTCTAAAGCAGATCTTTTTAATACAATTGTGCCTTGCAATTCCAAAAATGTTCGATAACAAAGTTAGTTTGGTAACGTTAGCTGCCTTTTTCACATCATCGATATTGCACAACCATTACAATTATACTTGCATATGCCACTTGAAGAGCTCTACTATCCAATTTATCCAAAGGTCCTCTTAGTTATCACGATTACATATTCATCTTTGAAAATCCACTACATATTGTAATTCTTGCCCAATAGGATTGTTGTAGGGCTAATACAGAAGTAATTTAAAGAGTGTTTTAGTTCTTTTTTAACTGATTTAGTTCATCCATCATATGCTGATAATATGGTTCTGCTATGATACCTCTTTAATACCTCTTGAACAATTCATGTATACAATATAATTGATTGCAAATGTTTCTTGTCAAGGTTGACCTGCATATCGTTATCCTATTCGATTATTAGAACAATGTACTCTACTTGACAGTATGTATATGATTTCTAAATTGTAACGAGTACGATTTTGCTCATTCTTCAAGTTTAAATCCTTTGTGCTAAATTCGTCATTTAAGTTTTTGACTTCTTTTTGCTGCATTTCATCGTGCAACATTCCTATAACAATGATAAAAAATATTGAAAATATAATATACCATAGTCTTCAAGATCATTGGTGTCCTCTCCATGCAGCAGTCTAAAGCATTAAACTCACGACTTATTTTTGTTAGATCACTGAAATTTTGTTGTATATTATTATGGGTTTTTTTTCTTCTTTTAAATTACTGGCTTGTTCTCCTTCTAATTATTTGCAAGAAAATTAGGAACTTTACCTCAAAATAACCCTAAATCTTGATGACAAGTTAGTATGCCGATGCAAACGTGGACCAGAGACACAATTGCTTCAAGGCAATGTCCGCAGGGCTTTGTCTTACCATACTTGGAGTTGAATACTGAAACAAAATAATTGAAATAAAGAGAACTACTACAATACATGCTTTTATTATGAAGAGTCGTATCTCGCCAAATTGTTTGCGAACTGTGTTCTGCACTAGATGTTGTTCTTTAGGAAGGTTGAATTTTTCTGGATCCCAGTATGATGTCTACAGATTGTGTGCTTTCAGAAACTATTTTCAACAGTAAAGCACTAAAGTGTGCGACAATGTGGTCATGTAAACACTTTTGTTCTAATGAAATGTTAATTGTTATTGTAAATTCTAATGCTGAAATAGTTTATCCAAAGTCTATTCAATCTTGGTTGCTAATTATCTACATCTGATATCACAGCGCTTGGCATTCAATCCGGTTTGAACTGGATAACACTTTTTAGGTTGACCTAGTCCAATAATATCTACGTAATCTAACATTGATTTTTTTTCCGTATGTGCATATGGACGGTCTACGTAATGACCTTTCAAAGTAATATGGATGTATTAGGATCAATATAAAGTTAATAACTGCCATTTCAAGACATGTTAATTCAAATTCTAAAAACTGACAACCATTATTGAAATGGTCGGTTCTGAACACCTATTTAACCTGATAATTTTTAAAGTGTGATACATCATAACAAGTTAAAACATTTGTAACAAAAAATGATGAAGTGTTAGTTAAACAAGAAAGAACAAAAATGGTTGTAAGACCTTGACAAACTGTTCCGAATGTCTAAACGAAAGAGCGAATTGTACGCAAGTGCACTATTAAAACTTCCTAACATATTAGGATATATATATATATATATATATATATATATATATATATATATATATATATATATATATATATATGGACCTTCTAAAATGGACGCATGGATCGAGGAGGATCATTCTGTATATATATATATATATATATATATATATATATATATATATATATATATATATATATATATATATATATATATATATATATATATGTATATGCAGAATGATTTCCTGGGGCGGTCAAGTGACCCTCCTTGATCCATGCGTCCATTTTAGAAGGTCCGATTTTATAAAATGCATATAAATGTTCGGAAGTAATTGATAAATATTTGAACGCAGATTATACGTTGGAATATTAATGACATCCTATAGACTGTAAATCAAGTACTGTAAAAGTGAAATTTAACCTTTTTATACAAATGCTTACAATATGCACACCAGATATTAATAAACTGAAAGGCATGACCTATCTTGTTTACCAAATCTACCTGTCCGCGGACGTTAAACAAAGAAATCTTTGTCAGAATAATTGATCAGATTGACTAACGGGCCACTTTTTATATATACTATTATGTTGCATGACATAACCTTCGCTTAAATGCCATTTAGGATCCTAATGACCGTTATGCATTCATTAACCGCAAAAACTGATAATTTCATATTCGTTGCCGATATTTGGTATTAATGAAAAAAAAACACTTTCGCAAGCATTGAACTTTCCAAGTTTTAGTGCAAATAGTATTCACCAAATGGAAGAAAACAATGTATCACGCACTCTTCTAGATCTGGCTGTATAATGAAAATTTACCAAATACGTGCCTGCTATTTCTCATTAGGCGGAATAACACGTTAACAAAATGGGAAAAATGACAAAGAAAAAGATGCCGTTCCATCATTTGGAATTTAAAGGAAAAAGAAAATATTATTTTTTTAAAAAAAATAGAAGAACAAAGCTTGGTTTGCATGTTCAATTGTATCCGTCCACGTTTAAAAGGATGCGATTTGGGGGGAAAAAATCTGTGTCAAATTTGCATAATTCATTCACAACTATTCCTTCAATGCGTTGTATTAAATCCCATCAATAATACATATATAGATTGTTCTCAGCAAGAAGACAAGATTTTATCCAGTTGTATGTAAGAGGTGTTCTAGACTTATTGTTATCCTATATATTTTAGTCTGGCATGAGCAATAATGATCTAATGACGATTAAAACGGTTCCAGTCAGGAAGATTTATGCAAAGAGTATGAAGTTAATATTTATACATCAGCTTCTGAAATGGTTTTAGTCGATATTTGATTTTCACTGATAAATTAACTATCCGTGTACAACTTACTTTGATTTTACAGAGAGTATGTGTAAACACTACTCAATGACCTGTAGTCACTAGCAGATCAAAGGGTTACGGTTTACTGTCAGATCATAGGGTTAGAATATATAACCTACTAGATCGAACGCAATATCATAGCAAATTTGTGCAAATTTGTGCTACCAAATATAGTAAATGAAATTTTAAATAGTAATTCAAATATCGTGTCATAAATATTCTTCTCTAGCATCTTGTTTGATCGTGCCAACATAAAAAGGAAATGGCTCACACTGATTTTTATAATTTGAAAGGTGCCTACTTCGATTCTTAACATATGCTTTACCGTAATTACACATTTCTCAAAGCGTAAAAAAAGAAAACTCGTGTTCGTTATAAAAAGAACAACATGATAATAGTTTTCAGTCTGAGCTTACAAGTTCTTGCAGTGTTTAATTGAATGTTTGCGTTTTAGGATAAATCTTCACAGAACTTCTTTTTAAATTAACTCTTATATGGAGTATTCAAGCCTTTCTTTTAAATATATGTTTTTGCCTCAACTAGGCAATATGATTCAAACACATGCAGACTAGTGGAAAGACCGATTATTTTCTTCTATGGACCTATGCACAGAACTAATTTACAAATAATGGTGCGTCATTCTGGTTTAATTGCTCCGTCTGCTCTTAGGGTTCCTTTTTAACGATGTTAATCAAGCTCACAAATGTCTCATTATGCAAACATTATAGATTTTTCCCTTTTCCATTTTACATTGTACGACATTTCGTGATGAAGTATGAATCTAACTCACAACTGCAGACCGAAAGTGCTCGAGGTTTCGCAAAACTATATAATAGGAAGCTCATAGAAATATTTATAAAACTATAAAGTTGATTTATAATTTTCAGTATTAGATACGTCTCCAATATATTTCTTTAGAACATATACTTTATTATAATGCGCTGATTCGTACAAGTTGTTTCTGTTTGTTTTTAAAAGCATATAATTATATTTGTTGACGTAACTTTCCCGCACAAACGGTACGTACTGAACTCATAACAGAGTATAAGGATTTTTTTTTTGGTTTTCAGTTATAGATTTGAAAATTGTATGAAGATAGCTTACACACAAAACATACAATAACTAAAATACAAATCTTTTATAATTGTAATTTCAGTATTATTATTTTTTCTCTTTACTATCTATTATTTTATACGTATACAGTGCTGAGTTTTAAATTGACACAGCAGCATTAGCCAGTATCCAAAAAAAAAACGGAAGAAAGGATGACTCTTTACTGACCGGAAACAAACTTAAGCATGAAAACCTCTCTTCAACACTCATAGGTCCAATTTTAAATTTAAAAAAAGAAAGATCTTAAAATTACCAGTACGAACTCTGGAGTGAAGGCGAGCAAATGGTTCACCATAATTCAAGGGCTGATAACATTTAAGTAAATTAGAATAACAATTTTGTCTTTTTCTCAGAAGTCATACGTGTAGGTATTACACACATACTTATGTAAATATGTACGCACATATTTACAAACTTAGAGTCTTTCGGGCAGGTGCATAGACGGGCAACTGACGAAGTGAAAAAAAATTTCAGGAATCAAAATTATATTGCTGGGAGAAAGTATTCAAGATTATTAACAGTTAAAAACCAAAGAATACTTTTGATTTTGTCTGTCTGAATGTAATGGGGATGAACAAAAGCCACAATCCAGATACAAATAAATTATTGTCTTGCTACAGGATAATAACGCTTATCGATCCTACTCGATACGTTGGTGCTGGAATCTATCGCATATTATATAAATTAATCAATAGTCTGTATAAATTATATTCGTTGTTATTCCATAAATCGCGATAATAATTAAGTTATCTGTTATAGCTTTTATCAAGGAAATTCCATTTGTGAGAACACATAAATCAATATTATTTTCTATTTAAATGTCAGTGTTCCAAGATTCGATCCTGAAGTATTGTTTCGCATGATAAATATGTTAGAGTTACAGTTCACATCGCCAGATTGTATGTTATTATACATAATGCATGCTTTCACGTTTCTAACAGCCAATACCAACATCATCACCGGTTTGTGTTATGTCACAAAAATTCTTCCTTGCTAAACATGCATTATTTCATAGTCTCGTAAGATTTTAAGATTCACGCCTTTTTAAGTCTGTAATATGTATTCTTTCTCTGTTAAGAAACGAATATATTTGGAGTTGGAAAACTCGGATGATAATTATTCATTTTTATCACTAACTGAGGGATACTTTTCGTTATTATAAATGCTACTGCATAAAACTAGTTTTACTATGTATTTGTTTAGCGAGTTTTAATGTCGATATTATAACTCTAATCCGCTTACTTTGCTTTATTTGTGAACCTAAAACTATTAACTGCTTTCGAAAAGTAGGAAAATATTTTACTACAAGCAATGTCCACTAACAGCAAAGAACATTATTTTCATGTATATTAACTTATATCCAATGCCACCTAATTTGTCTTTATCAGCTTCGATGAAGCTTTCTGATGATGAACCACCATTTAACAATATTGGATTTTCTAAACCATTATGGTTTGTATCCTGTATCATATGCTGACGTTGTCTTTTCATCTTTAATTTTGATATTTTATCTTGTAAGAGCATGTTTATTCTTTTCAGAAAAGGTCTATCTTCCTGATATTCTTGGCAATTTGTTACCATTATTTTGTTTTCCAAACTACTGGCAACTTTATAGCATTTGTTTTGCTGCTGTGCCGGTAAACACTATGCATATTAATAATTTCTGAGTACGGACTGTAACAGGCTTGACGCGCATATACAGTCTGTTAAAATATTTGGATTACTCGGGTCTTATGCTTCATCTTGCTCTTCAAGACTACAATATCGTCATCATATAATTTCTCAAAATGAATTTGGGAAAATCTTGGGAATACGTTTCGACATGTTAATGGTTATAATTATTTATTTTTGAAACAAACATAGCAGTCAAAAAGGATTTTCTTCAATGGTCTAAAAGGATAAAAACAGGATTAATCACCTATTAGAATGAGTCAAAATGCGGTGTTTGGTTGAAATCTAGTGATAACGTTAGTGTGAAATTATCAATATACACGCATACATACTTCCTATCTGTTTGAATAACTATGTACCAGTGGCCAGACAAAATGTCCGCGGACAAAATGGCACGAAAAAATGTCATATGGACAAAATGTCCGCGAACAAAATGGCACGGATGCAAAACAAGAGACTTTTCATCCGTATTAGGAGAGACGACGTAATCATCTTCGCAACTGATGATTATTTGGAATTCCTTTTCAGATTTCAGCACTGGTTTACAGATGGAACATTTAGAGTGGGTCCAAATGGATATGGATACACGATTCAAGGTATTATTAATGGAGAAGTTTTTACGGTAATATGTGCATTACTTTATTCAAGAATAGAAGAAGCATATCAACACCCAGATTTACAATTCAACTTTGGAGTCAATCTTCTAGAGTTATCAACAACCTGCCTCGCAGCAACAACGCAATCGAGGGTTGGCACAATTCATTCAACAATGTTGTGGGTTTCGCTCATCTGACCAAGACCAAACTTGCAGGGAAACTACAACAGGAACAACATGGCACCCAACTTTGTTGTCAATTGGAACTGGATTCAACGGCTGGGAAGAAAAAGGAAACATATATCCGCGTCAACGAGACGTTGCACAATATGGTGACTGACTACAATAACCGAGATCCAATCACATGTTTAGTAGACAGTGCACGTGTTTTAAACATTATTGTTGTTTGACTTCATTATTTTTAATTAGGCTAGATATAATTATTATAATAAAGTTAGACTAAATTTTAATAAATAGACTAGAGAATTATTTTATTGCTTATTCCATCTTTTTTCATCCAATTTTGGTACCACTGATATTTTGTCCGCATGATATGTTGACCGTGCCATTATTTTCACTGACATTATGTCCACTTGACATTTTGTCCGTGCCATTTGGTCCCCAGACATTTTGTCCTAGAACCCCATTAATACTGGACGCCATGTATAGCATATCGTGTGCTGAAAAATGGTGTTAAGCCCCGGAACAACAACAAATGTTTGTCACTTGCTTCAACTTTGTTGGGTGTCGCTGAACCATATCTCCGACATGCAGGTGGGTATATGTCTTAGCACCATTATGCTTATGTTTCTTAAACTATTGTCATTATTTAGTCGCGTTATGCATTAAGAAGTGGGATTGGAAGGATGGATTATGTATACATAATTAAATGAAAGTGATGAAATACCATTTGTTTGCCATTTAATGAAGATATGAACCAGCCAGAACTGTAGTCAAATTGTTTTTATGTGGATGTTATTGACAACACCAAGAGACTGAGAATTTCGTCGTACTTCTAGTGGATCTTCTAATTAATCAGTTACAACATTAAGAACAATTATAATCTTCTTACTAGGATGCAAATTGGCATAGCCTACCATACGTTTAAAGGCATCTATAGAGATTTCCTTTATGAGTGTCGCGGACTTTCGCTTAATGAATAATAATTGATTTGCTTGTATTTTACAAAGCATCGTACATATTAAATCTCTATGCTATAGTCAAATCAATGCATAATACAGGGCTCGACTTTGGACTGAGCGAAAAACTTAGAAATCACTAATTATTAAAGAAGTGTAAAAGTACAGATGGCCATTTTTGTGCAAGATGAAACCATGGCAATAGCTTGTCCCAATCTGATTCATAAAAGAAGTAATTATATATTTTTAGATGTCAAATACTTTATTGGAATAATGCAAATGAAGTTCATGACTCTTGATGCTATTTACGAAATACGGAAGGCAAATAATAATAGAGAAACTGCATGGTAAAATCAAATTCTATTATGTGTTTACTTTGTTTGTCATCTTATCTCTGTCCACGTGGATTCGAGTCTCGGGCGCGGCCAATATGGGTATGTGAGAAAGATTGCCAGTAGCTTCCCATTTGTTGGAGGTTTCTTTGCGGGGTTTCCCGTGTTCTACCTCTACCAGTTATACTGGCATGTGTGTATGTATCGAGTACTAACAAATGGCATTAAACCCCATAACAGCAAAACAATTGCTTTGCTAGTTTTTGTTTTCGGATTGGGTTTTCTCTTCATAGAAGGTAACGAGTTTAATTTATAAATAACGGAAACACGACGGGTTTAGGTGTGTGTTTGTGTTTGTGTGTGTGTGTCAGTGTGTGTGTGTGTGTGTGTGTGTTTAAGTGAGGTTAGTAAAAGTGGATCCTTCTGTAGTAGTATTGGTATATTGATGATGATCCTGTCTGAGATATAATACCCCTCCAAAACGCTATACGTTAACATTTTTGTCAGCAGCCTTTTGCAGCTCAAAATGATGACTTTCATATGATATGGCTTTTCTAACATATTTCTGAAAAAATATGATTTGTTCAGGTTAGGGGTCTCTGGGATGGGAACAACTCAATTACCTATTATAATCTTTATACTTATCAGAGAAAATGTCATGTTAAACAAATGAAATATTATATGCAATGTACTTTTCAACCGGACATGTTGGATCTGATCTAACAAACAGATTTTGTAAAGGATTTAATTCAATCAAATCATCGTAAAATTATACTGGTATAAAAGCTATTAAAAAAATAACGATTGTATTAAAAGGTTGGGTACCATATATCACCAACATATGGAACAGTATGGTTATTCGCGACTAGAAACGATGAGTGAATACGAGTTGGGCAGGTGATCTAATCACATTTATTGATAATATGGTTGATATTTTATTTAACAGCGATAGTTCTACAACTTTGAATATTTGTTTAAAGCAATAACAATAACGATCCTCAGAGAGGAGATTTTGAAGCGTATTTACAGCAGATAAATTCCAGCAATTTAATACAAAATTAAAAATAGATGACTTTTTGTTGTTGTTGTTGTTGTTGTAGGGTTTGTCGCCATTTTCAGCATAAGATAGCCTATAGATGGCGGCCAGTATTAATGGTGGAGGAAGAACCTTGGAAAATTCCGGGAAGAACCAATGACCCACGAGAAGCTACTGGCAGGCTTTCTCACTTACCCACGTTAGCTGAGTCTGGACTTGAAATCACGTAGACAGAGGTGAGATGACAGTGATCCGTAACGGACAGCGCTTTAAACCACTTGCCACTCGGAGTATCCGTATGTATGCATGTATGTATGTATGTATGTATGTATGTATGTATGTATGTATGTATGTATGTATGTATGTATGTATGTATGTATGTATGTATGTATGTATGTATGCATGTTTGCATGCATGCATGCATGCATGCATGCATGCATGAATGTATGTATGTATGTATGTATGTATGTATGTATGTATGTATGTATGTATGTATGTATGTATGTATGTATGTATGTATGTATGTATGTATGTATGTATGTATGTATGTATGTATGTATGTATGTATGTATGTATGCATGCATGCATGCATGCATGCATGTATGTATGTATGTATGTATGTATGTATGTATGTATGTATGTATGTATGTATGTATGTATGTATGTATGTATGTATGTATGTATGTTTTTGTCTGTTTTTTCTGTATGTAAGTCCTCTTCTGAGTTAAGAGATTTTTAGAGAATTTGAAATTCCTTTAAATAAAAACCAGCGCTAGTCTTATATTTGTTATACATAACATAGCAGACAAATGCTTGTTATTAAGTTATGCTTAGCGGAGTTATCTCGTTTAATCAACATATCCCATAGTCAAATTTGATCAAAATACAGTGCATTATAACTCTAACAAAAGGACTTAAACTCACTGATTATAAGTTATATAAAAAAAACTAAAAATACAAAGCAAATGTTTACAACGTAGAACCTAAATTACATATCCTTTGTTAGATAACTTACTAAAAATTTTAAACTAATTTTAATCATATCATCTTTCCATGAAAAGGAATTATACATCTTGACCGACATATGATATCTCGTTTTTTGATATTAAGTATAATATACTGTAATGATTATAAAACGATAATTTAATCTTTCAGATACTTTACGACGAGATTCAAGCAATTCTTTCATTACTATTTGATTGAGAAGATACTTACTACCTTTGCAAAAACCTTCGACCTGTCCAGGTCTCTGTTAATTTTTGCATACAGATTTTGGCTGATTTGATTATGTAAATTGTTAAATTTTAGTGCATGTTCGTCTCGCAAATTTTTGAGATAATTAACATATATGATATTGTCTGATCTGATAAGGGAGAGTTTGATTCTGTCAAATTTACTAAACCCAATACCTTAAATTTCATCGTTAAATTCAAGTGATATTTGTTGGTTATTAGACATTATATTTTATTTTCCGATTAACTCCATCGACTAATGTTAAATTTCCAAACATTATTTCTGATATTTAGACAAAATTACTTGCATAATGTCCAAGTGTTTTTGATGATTTGTTCTAATGACACTAGTTTTGATGAAACTGACGCTATAGTTTAAGGCTGTTTTGATACCGTCATAATTCATCATCTTGTTCACATATCCGCGAGAGATACCTGTAGCATTTTTGTCAGTTTATTGTCATCTGACATGACAGCATGCATTTTGCTTCCTAATCCAACAAACTTACTCACAGGCACTTCTTTCATTTTACCATTAACTTTCTTGTTAGAATTATCTTGAAATCCACTACATGCTGGATAATCTGATAACTCGAGCAAATCTGTATCATTCTAAATATCCTGATAAATATTTTCAGATTTTAAATCATTAACTACCAGTAAATAGCTAATTCAAATCTGGCCTCTAATTTTTGTAAAATTGTAATGAAAATCGTACATCAGCCATTTTGATATATCAAGTATAGCTGCACAAACATTGGTTTATTTATTTTTAATTTTTTCTTTTGTCCTTGTACTGCAAGATTTTCATTAAATATTTTAATGCTAACAAAAGCATCACCGTTAACTAATTTGTTTCTGCGATTTATGTCACTACCCATTTCTATCGAAACTCCTTTTCGCATATTTTCCATCGTTTTACCGCACACCTAGTTGTTCATTAAGCTAAAAAAACATTTTCACAAATTCGGTTTTAGCCAAAACACGACTTTTCACATTTAGGTCAATATAATTTGCCAAATACCTCGACTGATTAAACTTTAGCACGCAATAGACTTTTCTCATAATTAGTCCAGCAAGTACCGCTTGTTTCAAATTTTTCTAACGCTTAATTTCTTTTATTTAACAAATTTGCAATTAACTCATTAAAAATCGATTTTTGCTGTTGTTGCTCGTTGTTCAGGCGTAATAAACTATAATCATAATTGACTCTGCGCAAAACGGGTTGTTGTTATGTAGATTGTGTAGCAAACTAGGATAATCTAGATCAACAAAATATGAAATATCAGAAACATCAATAATAATTTTTCACAGTAAATCATTTTCATTTTCATGATCTGGAGTAATCCATTGAAACCCACTGCAAGGCATTGGCTCTGATAATATCAGCCATACAAATTCACATAGTCTAGATAAATAATATGATTAGATTAGAGATTTATATCATGATTGTCAGATAGTTGTTATTAGCTTCTGCATATTTTTTGCTGTAACGCTAATTCCGTCTCTGATGCCATTATCAATAAAGTTAAGCATACTGACATCTGTTAAAGGTTCTAGATCTAACATCCTCCTTTTTAGCAGAACATCCGACAGCCAGGAGCAGAATAGTACCAACATGGGTCTAATCCATAATTTGACTAACCCGACGAAAACACTCAAAAACATTTGCTAGCAAAAATACATCTCTTTTTTAAAAAATCGTATTAATCACCAAATGTTTTACATATATATTTATTTAAAAATATATTTTTTATATTTGTATTCGTCATCTGCGATCTTTTAATTTTTGAGTTGCGAGTAAAATTGATCTTTGTCGGGCAGAGAAGCTTCATTTAATCTGCTCCACTCGTCGAGATACTCATACGGAAAAATACCTTTTTTTGTCAAATTGATATAGTTTTCACCAAAGCAGCTTAGGTTAGCGAAATCGCTACACCCTTTAACACGCTCTTCTAATGATGCTACCATAAATTGCAGACTGTCAATAAAACGTAATTTGCCGAGCGTGACTGACATATACTTTTCAAAACTATTTGGAATAAATTCTATTACGTTATTTAATTTTAGCTTAGCTTTAATACCTTCATCACCAAAAACTTCTAAATTGATATGACTGACATAGCCACGAAAGCTATGTAAAACTACGGGAATAAAATCTGGATAATGAAGTTTTAAATTACAACTGTTATGAGCTGCTTCACGATATTGGCCGGTTAAATGACTACTATCGAACCTTATCAAGAACTTTCTTGGAGTCCGCCAATAACTGTTAATAAATATGATAATTAGCTGCATTCTCAAAATTAAGTTGTTGCTTAGACGTTATTCTCATGAAAGCTGTTTTAAATATTCTTTTAGAAATTTTATTAAATTCGTCTATTAATTTGTAGTAACCACACGTCAGGATTTTCACTTCTATATAACTTTATCGGAGATGCAAATTTCTCCTTGGCACAACAAACTACTTTTAAAGCTACTCCGCAAGGAATATGTTCTATTTTTCTAGTACTGGTTTCCTTCGGATTATTTTCAACTCCAACCACAAGAGCGAACAGATACTCAAAACAACTAGAGTAAAAGGAAAATTTAGTTTGTGATCATAATTTTTAAATTTCAATATTTTTTCTTTATCGCTGTTATCATTAAATTCACTATACCTTTATTAAAATCTTTATATTCAATATCTCTTATTTCACTATCTATATTTTCTAAATTATGCACAAATCTTGTTTATTCCTCTTTAATTTCCCTATCCCTTCTAAGTTCTTCTTCTTCTAACCGTCTTTCAATTGGTCTATTACTGCTTCTGCTAATCTTTGTTGAAGTTCATTCTTAATTCATTTGGTCTTGAAATAGAATCAGCTATATGGGCTATAAGTGCCTCAGCTAATCTCATTTTCTCCACATCAGATCTAGCAATAATTCTTTCAGCAACTGCTTCTTGTTGTTCTATAACTAGTCCGAGTAAACCTTTTTCTTGTAATTTTGTAAGTTCTTCTTCTGATAGTGACTTACTTTGAGGTAGTTTTCCAAGTAAAGATAGAGTAACTGGTTTTAAAATTGCTGTTGTGTCTGCTGCAACCATCCGGCCACATCGTGCCTGCTGTACTTGCTGCTGCTTCAATTTTGCTTCAGATTGTGCACGTTTATTTAGATTTTCTATGTGTTGTCTTTACCTTGCTTATCTTTCCATTAATTATATAATATTGCCCATAACATTACTGCAAGTATTTGTCAACACAGCATCGAACATTTTACTCGTATCATTTGTTATTTTATCAAATAAAAAAGTCATACTTATATGCCGTTGCTTGATGACATAATTCAATAAATTTACCTTTTGTTACATCACTATATTGTTCGTTCGCGATATTTATAACGTCAACATTGCCCAGTCGTAGAAATAATATAAAACAACCAGTATTTAGTCTGATAAATATGTCAGCAATGTAAACAATTACGTGATAAAGAAACACATGATCTGATTGTATTCATTTCCTCGATTAGTAGTGGAATATCATCAAAATCAACTATATTGTGCTCGGACGAATCAAGTTGATCAACTGAAATAAGTTCTTCTGGTTGTCTGATAATAAAAAAAATCTTCACCAGCTTCAAGATCATCACTATGTTTGTAATAAAAATTGCTAATGAGCTCGTACTTATCCTGTTGTGTATTAATTGTGTAAATATAAACTCGATCGTAGTTAAAATTATATCCGAGAAGTAAATTCATAAGAAAATTTGTTTTTTGCGATCCAGTTCTTCCAACAATAAAATAATGACAGTCTGGAAGCTCATTGTTATGTTTATGTTTCACAAAACGTTCTGTATCAAAGTTGAAAATTGATGACTTTGCTATTATTGTTATATAATTTTGTTATATACTTTTGTCGATTAGTATAAAAAAATATTAAGCTTTGATTCAATATCTGGAGTTGTAACTATAGTGTTATATAAATATGCCGAAGATGCATTTTTACTGGAACCATCGGATAAAATAATTCACCGTAGTGTCTTACTAATGGTGTTTGGAATTTGTAGCTGAAAATTAATTAGTTACTTATATGACGTTATAAAATATGTAAACAAATATTATATAATGAAAAAATATAGTATCTTTTGATCATATTTCAATAGACATCCCAAAACAAGATGTGGATGCTCTAATGCAATATTACAGATGTTATAAAAAAAACTTTGGTGTGTGAAAAAATGTTACCAATAATATACTAACATACCTCCAGTGATATCATATTTATCACTGCTACTAAATAGCTCTGGTATAATTTCAAGTGGAACATCATTAAATCCCTTTTGTTAATAATATCCAGTGTTGGTGTGTATCTTTCTACAGCGTGTAAAGAATTGAGAAACTAAAAATAATATTTGCAAAACAGCAAGCATCACCTATAAAAAATTGCTTGATCAGATACGATCCTATTTGCGTGGTATAAAATATGATATGGACGACTTAATACGCGAGTTCCGTATTATTGATAGTATGTTAACAGATATTATGCATATGAGAGTCAGCAGGTATGAACAAGATTATAATAAAATATGGGTTACAACAGTAGATGTTTAATTGTATGTAGCTTGAGAAATATCGTTATGAAGTAAAATATCAACCATATTATCAATAAATGTTATTAGACCAACTGCTCAACCCACTATACGCTTATCGTTTTCAGTTGTTAATATCCATACTGATCCATATTTTGGTGATATATAGCAACCAATTGTTTTAAATACAATCGCTTATTATTTTAGATTTTCTACCAATATAACTTTACACTGATTTGATTGAATTAAATCTCTTAAAAAATCTATTTGTTAGATGAAATCCAACATGTACGGTTGAGAATGACATCACATATAATATTTCATTTGCTTCATATGATATTTTCTCTAATAAGTACAAGGATTATTATAGGTAATTGAGTTGTTCCTATCTCAGAGACCCCCTAACCTGAACAAATCATATTTTGTCAGAAATATGTTAGAAAGCCATATCATATAAAAGTCATAGTTTTGAGCTAAAAAGGCTACTGACAAAAATGTTAATGTGTAGCGTTTTAAGGGAGGGGTTTTAGGTTTCTGAGATAGGATGATCAACTATTAATACTACTTCTGTGCCCTATTATCCTTCAAGTTGGCTATCGTCTTGGATTAAGAGATTTGAAATTGAGCTACTCACTTCCTCTAGCTCAAAACTTCTGTTAGTGTGTGATCTTTTTGATATGAGATACGTAACTTGAATATTCTCACTACTGTCCCATCTCATTGGGTATTCTCACTACTGTCCCATCTCTCATTGGATATTCTCACTACTCTCCTATCTCTCAATGATTATTCTCACCACCTTCCCATCGCTCATTGGATATTCTCACTACTGTGACATCTCTCAAAACTAAAACATGTTTATTTTGATTAATATTTTATTAGTTGATGACTACTTGGAAGATTGGTTGAGTCAGAACAGATTACATTATCCTTCGAAAATAAAACTTTTATTATTATTATTATTATTATTATTATTATTATTATTATTATTATTATTATTATTATTATTATTATTTTATTATTATTATTATTATTAATATTATTATTATTATTATTATTATTATTATTATTATTATTATCAGCAGCAGCAGCAGCATCATTATTATTATTACTATTATTATTATTATTATTATTATTTTATTACTATTATTATTATTATTATTATTATTATTATTATTATTATCAGCAGCAGCATTATTATTATTATTACTATTATTATTATTATTATTTTATTACTATTATTATTATTATTATTATTATTATTATTATTATTATTATTATTATTATTATTATTATTATTATTATTATATTGTCACTGAGAAAATGATCAGTCTGTTGATATATATCGAGCTGAAACCACTATCAATTAGGAAACGCACATCTGATTTAACATGCCTACTTACCTTCCACGAAAGGAAAGATAGAGTAGTAATTTCATATTTCTGAGCAGAAGCTGCTGTGCGATGTACAAACTTTGAAAAATGCATGCATTACTTTGTGATGCAAATGGATTGAATAACGAGGGATTGTACAAACAATGGCAAACTCAACGCTAAATGAACGCTATGAGAAGGATCAACCCTCTACAGAGCAAACATTAATCGCTGAAATTAAACTACTAACTATAAAGCGTGTGTGTGTATGTGTGTGTTTGTGTGTGTGTGTGTGTGTGTGTGTGTGTGTGTGTGTGTGTGTGTGTCTGTGTAATCCTGAAATAAGACTTAAAGAAATTCACAAAACAATAAACGATTATAATTCGATTGTGGTGAAAAACCCTAAAGGATAAACCGTGTATAATCACAAACAAATGAACATAGACGATTAAATAGAGTAATGAAAACACCGACATAACTTGATCAATTCTTAATACATATTTTACCTATGGCAGATGAGACTGTTGAAATTGTAATTAAAACTGAATAGGAGTAAAACTTGTTTTGAGCACGAAAGAAATGATTTTCTTTTGACGCGACAAGCAATCATAATTCAATGTTACAAGTGTGTGAAGATGACACCGCCTTTTGTTTGTTTAGTAGTGTACAATACTACGATTTCGAAACTTTCTATTACTTCTTAAGTATTAAGTATTCATTAACATTTATAAGCTATAATATATTTAACTGAATGACCGTGTGTCCATGCCTTTTTGACTATGATAAAGGACTTTAGCATTCGAACAGAATATACGAGAAATAAAAGTAGCATTTACAAAAATCGTGTTTTTCCTCTTGTGTTTTTTAATTTTTTTTAATTCAAAATATTTTCAAATTCAATTTTATTCGGTGTCTGGTTTGAGAGGTATAAAGACAACGATAATCACATATCGTGCGGGACACATTTTTCAGAGTAGATATAAACTATTAACCAATTGAATTTTGTTTCAAAGTGAAAATATGTTGCTTTAAAAGCTTTTTCCGCTATGGAAACTTCCTAAATATTTCAGCGTAAGTAAGACCACCAATATTGATGTTGCGTATATTTATTACGTCTGGGCCGTCCAGGCTGAAGTAAATTGTGTTCATTCGTCACATGTCATACTTCGGAATATATAGAGACAAAGGTTAACACAATAAGTCCTTTCAGCAGCGAATGTACAATTGTGTGCATATGTACACGGGAGAGACAGACAGACAGACAGACAGACAGAGACAGACAGACAGAGAGAGCACTTACATGTTAGTTGCGCAGGGCATAATCTACATACAAAGATTTCATTTATCTTATTGCATTGAGCGATATCATTGGAATGATTCTTCTATCAATATATTCGATCCGTACCGTACATAGCGCTTGATTCGAACCCGAACCAGCGGATCATGACACCCATGGCCTTGCCTTACGCACAAACCCCTATACAATCTCAACCATATGCACATCATCAAAACGTGAAGACACACCATAAAATAGACCCAGTAATTAATTCTCATAAGTACAGTCATTCCAGATATCTAGTACTGAAATCCCAGCATATAGAGGTTATTATAGAGAGCGTACATGGGTTGATGTATACTGACAGGGTGAATTGTGCCACGACCAGAGAGCCCGGGTTCGAATCTCCGTAAAATACAAGCTAAAATTATTTTACCTGTATTACAATATTTTCTTATATATATATATATATATATATATATATATATATATATATATATATATATATATATATATATATATATATATATATATATATATATATATATATATATATATATATATATATATATATATATATATATATATATATATATATATATATATATATATATATATATATATATATATATATATATATATATATCGTAAACTTGTTAAGGGAGATTAATATGCATTTTTTGTACTAGATTTTTCACACCTACCTATCAGTGCGCGTTTTTAATTTTTATTATTATTGTTGTTAATCCAATGTTCCGATCAAATGTGGGGGTGGGTACCTTGCATCGAACACAGTATAGATTCATATTATTTATTTTTATGGATAACATTGACTTCTGAGCGACTTGAAAACAGGATCAAGTCAAACATCACCCAGCGCTACCGAATTATATCAGGTTGATACTAATTGGGCCATCTGGAAGTGGTAAGACTCAACTATTGCTTCATCTGATAATGAAATATCTCAGGTGTGATAAATTATATTTAGTTGCACCATCTGTAGATGATCAGCTGTGTAATAAAGTACTTAAAGATTTTAATGAAAATGCAAAATCGGTATATGAACAAGACAGTGACAGTGACGGAGTCAGCGTCATTGATTTTATAATCGATATCGATGAAGCTCCATCTGTGGAAAACCTGGGTGGACACATTAATAATCTCGTAGTAAACAACGATGGGATGCTGGACAAACAACCAAATCCTGCTAGAATATTTTCCAGAGACAGGCATACAAATACTGACGTGATTTATGTTGCCCAGCGTTATACACAAATTCCTAAAGTGATCAGATACAATTGCAATATTTTGGTGTTCAGGGGACATGGATGTGATCAAATTTAAAAATTTCTTTACACACGCGCAAGCTATCCCGTTAGAATTTATTAAAATAAATTTACATGTTGCAAGGTCGAGATATCGTAACGGACTTGATAAAATATTTGTTTAATTACAACAGCAGGGAGGGTGGACGACCACCAGTGAATGACCAGCACATAAACAGACATTCATAAAAAAATGAAATACCAACGTCATCAATAAAATAACAGAACGAGCTAACCGAAGAGGCTTGCCTGACAAAGTCAGGGAGTCAAAGTTAGAGACTTTGGTTTAATGTAATTGACCTATATATTTCTTCTTCGAAGAAAGCTTTTTTCTTTCGTAAATAAGGTCTCCAGCAGAATGGTCTTTTCACCCTCCCTGCTGCTCATACTCAATCGTGTCTGCGCCTTAGTCGAGCACTAAATAAAAAAATCTCAGATAATTGTAATACAAGGCAAACAACAAGAACCATGTGTCTTAATGACATCTTTTGAAATCTATTGAATATTAAATCAGTATAATAATAATAATAATAATAATAATAATAATAATAATAATAATAATAATAATAATAATAATAATAATAATAATAATAATAATAATAATAATAATAATAATAATAATAATAATAATAAAGTTTGTTTGGAAAGACGATGAAAAGGGTTGGGAATAATAATGGGACAGAACTCATGTATGTATATCACAATGAAGTAATATAGTATGATTTATAAAATGAGAATGTTTGAAAATTTGTTTGCACTATATTAAACTTGTCTTTGCTCAGATAGAACAAGAATTAAATAATCCACAGGGCTATTTTAAATGATCTATCTGCCATTAATTCCCGCACTTACACTGCTGTAATGATCAACAATTACAAAAAAACAAGGAAATTGCTAATGCATTTCTAAAAAATATTCTTAGCCTGCAAAAATGGCCAAAAGATAATCATCTACTGAAACTTTGTTTTAGCGATTTATTTTGTTACGAGAGTAAGCTATTTGTTTTTTATTAAGAATTAGTCCATATTCTACATCAGAGATGGATGAGTTATTACCAGTTTCCGTTGATTCAAGCACAATAATTTGATTTGTTTAGTCCTATCTGAAAATGGAACTTCCACGGTACTTTGTAATGACCGTCAAGAGCTTCCATAATTCGAATCACAAATTAATATTTGATAGGTTTTCATGCCAATATTACACTTTAAATTGAGAAAACAAAATTCATGGCGCCTGAAGCACTTATGTTTTGGCTATGGAACATGTTCGAAACGATGTTTAGAATTACCAAGTTCTGATTTTAAAAAGTTAATAATTGTTGGGGTTTTTTTTCGCAGAATAATGGAAGAAATATTGCCTTCAGCATAAATCACGGTACATGAAATCAGTGGAGAATCGAACTCGGCAGTTCCAAATATTTATTCTCATTGTATTAGTTTGTATTGCTCTCTCTCTCTCTCTCTCTCTCTCTCTCTCTCTCTCTCTCTCTCTCTCTCTCTCTCTCTCTCTCTCTCTCTCTCTCTCTCTCTCTCTCTCTCTCTCTCTCTCTCTCTCTCTCTCTCTCTCTCTCTCTCTCTCTCTGATTGTCTATCCTTCTAATCCAGGAACTTATCAGAAAGAAAATACAAAAGCAAAAAAGAAGTTAAATCTTCCATAACATTTAGATCCGGTATGGACATGAATTCACTTTGACATAATGTAGGTTTTAGGTTGTTTGCTTGTATGGATTGAATAATGGATGTATGTCATCGAGTGGGAGTGTTCAACTCATGTGCTGTTACGTATCCACTATTCACTTGGAACAAGTAAATTTTCTTGTTAGTTAATACTCAAGGTTGTTAGCTATCTAATGTAAATTACAGATTGAAGCAACTTTTTTTAATGACATCTATTTAACGTGTGTTTTTCTGCCATGCTTTGAGTCATTACATGTACTCGCTTATAAGTCGAATCAAATTGAATACAACATAGATCCTGATCTGCAGTAGTATAATTATCTAGAATATCAAGGTCTTTATTGTTTTTTAGAGTTGATTACTCCTAATAAACTACACATAGGTCAAGATCTGCCGGCGCATAATGCACCGGCAGATCTATATCTGTTCAGTTTGCAGTTGGGCTCGTTTTGTGTTAGTATAATCGGTAGTAACATAATTATCTTTCCTAATTCAAGGTAAGAAGCGCATACCTAAAACAAAATTGAAGAAAAAGTTTTAATGTCGGATTCAAACGTTGTTATCTCGCTTGTGAAGTCGACATACTACCACTGCAGCAAGCGACTGACAAGATGGCTGTTTATATTATTAATTCTATCAATGTCTATTGAATGCAGTTTTTGAATGAAGAACGTATCATTGATAATTTTTGCATGCTTTGTTTTCATTCAGTCTATGCCAATTGTAGATGCACAGGCCGTATTGTTCCAGTAACGTGCATTTTTTAAAATCCAACATTTTATGCTTTAAGTTGTCATTTAAATAATTATCTTATGAATAATAACGAGAGAAAATTTTGTTTACATATTATTTATTATTTGCGCAAATATGATACCGTGAATATGTATCAGGAGGGCGCAGAGTAAGAAAACCATCGAATCCGACAATTTTTAGAGCATAACAACTCTAATCTAAAGATGTTCCTAACTGTTACCTGATATGGTAGTATATTTTTTATTTACTTCATTCAACGTAATTTAAAACCGCTCCGGTGGCCTAAGTGGTTAGAGCGTCCGCCTCGGATACGGGAGGTCGTGGGTTCGATCACCGGTGATGCCCCATTGCTAGACATCACTAGAAACTGCCACACTGCAGACATCGTAGCGATATAACTAAAAAATAGTTAAAGCTACGTTAAAAATCATAATCACATTACATCACATCAACGTAAATTATGCAGCTTTGTGAATCTATCAGGCTAATTAAGAAACGTTATTCACCTCAATAATCGACAGTCACTTATTTCATCTCATATCGATGCCTGAGTTATCAGCAGTACGATAGGCAAAATAACTAGTTAACAAAATTTTTGTATTATGTTGTTTGCGAAGAGTCTTTGGAGTGTTTTGATAACTGGAAACACATGATATCGAAGAGAAACAGATCTTGCTGATTTCATTATATGACAATTCTTCGGATCCGAAGATTCGTGTAGAAAATTACTTGATATAAGTTAATATTTCAGATTCACAAGCTTCTTGTTGTTTGCTTTGATGCTTTTTACTGGGTTCTCATTTCTTCACAATACATGGTTTAAAGTATATGCACGTTCTGATCTTTAAGCGCTGGAGAGAGAGAGAGAGAGAGAGAGAGAGAGAGAGAGAGAGAGAGAGAGAGAGAGAGAGAGAGAGAGAGAGAGAGAGAGAGAGAGAGAGAGAGAGAGAGAGAGAGAGAGAGAGAGAGAGAGAGAGGCTGGTGAATCAAATACGGATAATATATCTCATCTATGAACTGATATATTTCCTACATAAAAATATGTTTTATACACCAGTTTATAGCCAATGTGACGATATAAAGTAGTTGCACTCAATTAATTTCACTGTAAAATATTTATATTTGTAATTGATATCTATATTGTGTGTATTTGTTTTAGTAAGTTCATTTAGTTAATAACATTTGCTAAAAGTGGTATCATCATATTTTGTATTGCCAGATGATTCTTGTAATTTGTTCATTGTTTTCATTATACGTTGCTTTATTAAATAAGTTTTAAGGTTGATTAGAATACACAGCTCAGATAATTATAAAGTAGTCAAACAAGGAAGTGAATTATTGTACATACATTCAAACATACGTACGTACATACATACATACATACATACATACATACATACATACATACATACATACATACATACATACATACATACATACATACATACATACATACATACATACATACATACATGCATGCAAATATATATATATATATATATATATATATATAGTGTATTTTATTTAATAAATTCCAATCATTCATCACTTTGCTTTTGTGTTATTCATTTAATTCAAACGGAGCAAACCCACTCGGTTTCAATTCTGCTACAATGGTGTCAGACGTGGGATCTTCTCTTATGGATTAAGTGAATTATTATCATTTTGTTTGGGAATTTCGTTTAAAAAATCTTCATAAAGGTGTTTTGTTTGATTAATTGTTCTAAATTTGTGGGTCCAGTACAAATACATCTTGTTCTGGTTGCCTTCATCAGGAAGATAAAGTTATTTTGTTTTGTAAAATATTGTTAGAACAGTCATGTCGTCCTTAAGGACTTGGCCGCTTTGGGCAATGAATTCGGGTATGAGGGGGAGAGCTTAAGGAAATTTATTCAGGAAGAATAATCTCTGGAGAGGGATGAAAGGACAAAGGCGATGGGATTAGAAAGGAAAGCTGAGGAAAGAAAGATTGAAATGGCCAAACAACTTGATAGGGAATAAAGGAATTAGAACCAAGCAACAAGATCATGAACGTCAATTAGAGTTAGCAACAGCTAGAAAACGACACAAGTCTGCCTATAGTAAATGAACGGGTCCTAAATTACCCCATTTGACGATGAAAAAGATAACATGGATAGTTATCTTCATCGATTTGAGCGTTACGCCGATAACCAGATGTGGAATCGATATGATTGGGCACTGCATCTCAGTGCTTTATTAAAGGGTAAGGCACTAGATGTGTACTCACGACTTCCTAGAGACGATTTGTTTAATTACGATGTCCTGAAGGAAGCACTTCTCAAAAGGTACAAGCTGACTGAACAGGTTTTCCGTAAAAAGTTCAGGTATAGCAAGACCGAGAAGGGAGAAACCTTTGGTCAGTTCATCTTTAGAATTGCGAACGATTTTTAGCGGTGGATTAAATGAGGCAAAGCGGTGAAAAGATTTGAAACGTTGACTGATTTCTTGCTCAGAGATCAATTGTTGAGTACAGTTGGTCGGGAACTATGTCAGCTTCTGAAAGAGAAAGTCTTCTCAAACGTGCAAGATATGGCTAAGCAGGCCGATTTGTTTGCCGTGGCTCATGGGGAAACCCTGAACTTGGTTTCAAAGGATTTTATGTCTGTAAACCAGTCTACGAGGCCGATGCCTAAAGAGCTTATGATATCAGCTGAGGTCGTTAGATTAGATAGGGATACATGTCGTCCGGGTATACAATCTTTCTTGTGTAAGCACTGGGGTCATATTCAAGCTAAATATCCTAAAATGAAGGGTCCTACACATAAAACAGCCATGTATAAAAAGAGTAAAGGTACGTGTGCTAGTCATGGGAAAGTAAAACTAGGTATGATTTCACTTGGTACATGTATTTTCCACGAAGCGCGTGTACCAACCATGAAAGGTTTCGTGAACGGTCGAGAAGTAATATTACGTGATACTGAATACACGGGTGTAGTGACAAACGTAATCTCGTGCACGATAACCAAATGCTCGTGGAGTTCCCATGTATGCTACTCGGTCAGACGATCGGTCCCATTCCTGTAGCAAGGATCACTGTAGAAACACCTTTTTTATTTGGAACTCTATATGCCATTTGTATGGAAACCCACATTTACGATCTGACAATCGGTAATGTTGAAGGTTCTCGTCTTAAAACCTTGGCAGATTTAAGAATACCTTTGGCCCAGGCAGTGGAAACGCGAACACAAACCGGGCGAGAGAATAATGCGTTTCAAAAATTAAAAGCTCGAGTCAATATCCGGAATTTCGCGTGAAGAGTTTAAGCAAGAGCAAGAACGCTACGAATCCATCAAATTTATCGATGAGAAAACCGCGTCCGGTGCAATTAAACACTGCAAGGATGGGGGCAGATCGAGACTCGTACTGAAGAACGATCTAATTCTTAGAGAGTTTATCACTCCAGAGGGTAAGAAGTATTGGCGAGTCGTCGTACCCCATAGATATAGATTTCTTGTACTAAGGGTGGCACATGATTCTGGTATGGCAGGAGACCTGGGTAAGGTGAAGATTACCAGCCATGCAGTCGCCGAATTCTACTGGCCTGGTGTTAATGGCGATGTCATACAGTTCTGTAGGTCTTATGATGTATGCCAGAAAAACGTATGTAAGGAGAGGGTCACAAGGGCGCCCTTAGGACAGACGTCGTTTATGTATACACCCTTTAAGAGAGTGGTGGTGAATATTTTGCGACCAATACAACAAGTTACCGAAAGGAAGAACAGGTATATTTGTACTCTCGTGGATTACACAACCAGATATACCGAAGCCGTGGCGTTACCAACTATTGAAACGGAACGAGTGGCTGAAATCTTGGTTGATATCTTCAGTATGGTTGGTGTGCCAGAAGAAATCCTTACGGACTGTGGTGCCCAATTTACCTCTGACCACATATATGAAATAAGTAGGCTGTTGTCTATCTAACAGTTGAACACAACTCCATAACATCAGATGTACAATGGACTGAAAGAGAAATTTAATGGTACCCTGAAGCATATGCTACGAAAAATGTACGCCAAACGTTCGCAAGACTGGGAGCGCTTTTTGAAAGTGGTTCTGTTCTCATACCGTGAAGTACCGCAGGAGAGTTTAAGGTTAAATCCTTCCAATTGCTGTATGGACGAACAGTTCAAAGCCCGATGCGAATAATATGCCAACTTTGGACGGGTGACGTCACGAAAGAGGACATAAAAACGACTTATCAGTAAGTGCTAGATCTGCGAGAAAAACTCGAGAGTACATGTCAGATACCACGTGATGAATTCATGAAATCGGGACGTAGATATGCCAAGTATTACAACAGCAGAGCGCGAAATAGAAAATTCGTTGTAGGTGATCAGGTGCTGCTGCTTCTTCATACTGGCACAAACAAATTGCTAGTTCAGTGGAAAGGTCCAAGTTAAATATAACAAGGGTGACATGAACTATAAAATAGATATAGACGTTTATTTGAAGACATTCCATGCTAACATGATACAGAGCGACAATGTGGAAAAGGGGTCTTAAATGTCGTTTGTACGGCAGTCATAGACGACGACGTAGTGGACACAAAAATCGATATATCTTTTGAGTGTCCCTTGGGTGTTAAGAAGGAAGGGGTTTATCTAGTTGGTGTGAGTGCGGAGTTGACCAAAGGTCAGCGTCAACAAATAAAAGCAGTCTTTGATACATACTCGGGCTTATTCACCGACTAACTAGGTTGTATAAACTTGGTAGACTTCAAAATTCACCTGAATACTACAAACCCCATCAAGATTAAAGATTACCGTACAATGCACGTGAAGCTGTGGACGAATAGATGAGTAAAATATTGGATTTGGGGTGATTGAACCATCTAACTCGCTATATTCTTCACCCGAAGTGCTAGTCAAAATGAAGGAAAGCACAAACCGATTCTGTATCGACTTCAGACAGTTAAAAAAGATCACGGTGTTCCTTGCAGAACCAATGTCATATATGGAGGGTCTATTTGCAAAGCTGTCGGGTATTGATGGATTTCCAAATTGAATCTGTCCAAGGGATATTGACAGGTTTCCGTTGTTCAATATTCCCGTTCAATGACAGAATTCGAAACCCAGAAAGGACTATATCAGTTTACAGTAATACCATCAGGATTAGTAGGTGCCAGAATCACGTGTTGTTGCTTAATGCGCAAGTTGCTAAAAGGTTTAGCAAATGTTGATAGCTTCGTGGATGACATAATCGTGAATCCGAATACTTGGAGTGAGGATGTATCTGTCCTAACGGAACTCTTTGAAAGACTCCGCAGAGCGAACCTCACAGTGAGACTCACTAAATGCAGTATTGGATATGCATATTTAGAGTGTTTATGTCATATGATCAGTGGTTCGGGACTTTCGAAACTTCACACCAAGCAAGTAGAGCGATCAAGAACGCACCAAAACCAGACAACAAGGCACGAGTTCGTTCATTTTTAGGTCTGGTAGAATTTTATAGAACGTTTATACCAAACTTTGCAGCCATTGCTAGCCCACTGTCTCATCTGGCAAAGAACGGACAACCAAACAAAGAAGAGTGGGGACCGCCACTTCAGACAGTTAAAAAAAGATCTTTATTCATTGTGCAGGCGTACAGAGTTACCTGGGGTGAGTCACTTTTCTCCAGATAATTGACTTCGAAAGTACATGCGGCGAAAAGTCACGGAGATCTTGGTATACATAAGCATTTTGACCATAAATATCATCAACTCCTATGGAGTTTCGAACTGAGACACAAATCCTTTGGATTGTGTCAGTGGAGTGGGTATTCTCCACTATCGTCTCAGACCGTAGGGGTAAGTGTTAAAGTTTTGTTTTATTTGATTTGTGAAACCTTTTCTCGGTATTATGTTATGTCGGCTTTGTTACATTGATGAGGCTTTGTTACATTGCGTGCCTTGCTATTAAAATTTTGTTCAGAACCCTTCGTTATAAATAGTTTGGCTTTGTTGAAGCTTATTGAACATTATTGTGGATTACGATGTCTTTTTGGAGCTGATGGTGTCTTATGGGAGATTCAGTGTCTGATAAGAGCTGGCGGTAGCTATCCATGGTTGAATGTAGCTGCCTGTATTGCGGTATACCGTCTATGTGTATATGTATGTGGGTGTATACATATGAAGGTTCCGTGAAGGATAAGAACGTAGATCGATAAAAGGGATCTATATATAGCATTTCATTTTATAAACTCCAATCATTCATCAATCTATGCTTGTTTTATTCATATAATTCAAGCGGAAAAACCCAATCGGTTTCAATTCTGCTAAAGTTGCGAGTAGATATAAATAAGAAGAGTCGCTATTAACTAAAACAGCATCTGAATTTGCATCTGCGTTTGAATTAATTTATCAAAGAAGGTACTTGCGATGGTCTCAACTACTACAGGTTGATCCTAGCAAACTATTTATTGGTGCAGTGTCATCGCTGATGAAAAAGCAACATGTCAAAATCAGACGAGGACACATTGCAATTCATCGTGATTAAACAATAGCTGAACGATTTAATGGAACACTCAGTTATTTGGATATCAGTATGCAAAGAAAATATTCAGAGCAATATGAGGTCTCACGAATGGGTTGCAAGATTACCAAGTGTGATAGATGCGTTAAATAATGAAATTACTCGTGCAACTTCAATGAAACCTACCTTAGCAACTACAAAGAAACCTATACCAATACAACGACATGAATCTTCCTCGAAACAGCTAGTATTATGTAATGTAAGTAAGATATTTATATGAACCTGTTGAACTTGAATGGAGTAAAAGAAAAGCAATTGATCCTATTTAGAGTGTGACCACACATAAAAGTTCTAGCGTGGTTATATTCATTGTTATACCTGCAATCTACAGACTAGATTCAAATGCTTCACAACGTTGATTTATAGTGAATAATTAAAAGTAATTTATGAAGTTACACAGTTACCACCGCTTTCACTTTTGTAAACTGGCACATCTACATTACATTCAAGACAGGTCAGCATCACATTTTCACGTATGTGACCAAGACTATTATTAATTCTGTCTATACTGAACTGTATAATTAGAACACAGCTGCAAGATATTACAGTTGCCATTTGCACAATTATTATTCTGTCTTTGTTTTAGAGTTACAATAAAATAAATATCAATATCAATATCAAAGTCGCGATTATTTTTGTCACACTGTTTATAACCCCATTGGAAACAGTTTATTATTTTCTGTAAAATTCATAATAACCCTGTGTAGCTGAAATATTCTTCTGACTCGGAACACAGCAAGATAAACTAAATTGGAAAATTTGATTCCATCATCGATAATCCATATATTTGTATCAGTAATAGTTAGTTACGTGATGAATGAATCGTTATAGCGTATCCTAATAGCATATATAGCGTATCCTTTTTTCTATGGAGTTTTATTCGTGCTCATCGCGCTCTCCATAACATGAACATCAACCAAAACAATATCACTTAATGCAAGGTTTTGTTTTTCATTTGTTACTGGAATCTCAACATCAATATTTTGTCGTCGAGCAACTGCTGGGAGATAACATAACGGAACCGGTAGGTTTGAAAATATTTTCATATACAAAAATAGTATCTCTTGCAAATGATCACGAATTATCTTTCTACTTGCAACTGTTAAATTATTTGGCCTCCATAAACTCCAAAAATTATTCACAGGAGTTGCCGGAATTATTTCACGCATTATATCTCATTGAATTTTATCTGCCTGTAGTCCGATTAACCTTTACAATTCTTTAAAGGCAACAACAATAGCTCTATGATCATCGGTTATTTATATTAATTCTGAAATATATCATAACTATATCTTCAAAAATATATTATTATTTTAAAATTATATATTTATGATTTATAATAATTCAAAAATATATATTTATAACTATTCAAAAATATATTTTTATTTATTTATAAATATTCATTTATTTATTTACTTTTATTTACATTAATTTAGAAATATATTTTTTATTTATATTTATATTATTTCATAAATTTATCTTCAGATGTATATTAATTCAGAACTATGTCAGACTTATATCTTTATATTTAATTAGAAATATAAATTTATTTATTTATACTAATTCAGAAATATATCTTCTAGAAATATATTGGTTCAGAAATTATATTTATACTCATTCAGAATTATAGTTTATATTTATTCAGAAAATAATTATATTAATATTTATGTTATACTTATCCAAAGCTATATTTTCATTTTTATAAATATTAAGTCAGAAATATATCAAAAATATATTTTCTTTATTACATTTATATTTTTATTGATTAGGAAATATGAAATATATTTATATATATTAAAAAATATATCAGAAATACATTATTATTTATTTATATTAAACTATTTCAGAAATATATTATATTCATTTGGAATATCTTTATATATATTCAGTAATATTTATCATATTCAGAAATATTTTTTATTTACATTTATATTAGTCAGACATGTTTGATATTCTTATTTAAACAAATACTTATTATATAAGGAATAATGAAAATGTTAATGCTATTATTGTTGCTTTTAAGAAATTACAACATAACGATATAAAAATATATTTGATGAACTTGATCCTGTAAAAAAACAGGTAATTTTGAATCAAGATAATGTCGAAAATTTGTAAATAGCTATACTCTGCCCTCCGTTTATAAATTCATAAGTTGATTAATCAGTCAATGTTACAATCACTGGATGCAATTACAAATACGCAGGTGAAATTATTTTTTCCCTTTCACGCTCAGTCGAAAAAGTAAGGTTAGAATTATCTCACGAATACGAAACAAAAAGAATCGCACACGCTCGTATAAAAGCAGTTGGGAGATACTATGTCTATGACGGAGTCATTGGCGAATGATAACAACAAGTGTGACTCTACTCATGTTACAAGTGAAAATAAATACAGTGTCAATGAAACCAATGGTGTCACCGTGACTATGTGACCAGCTAAACAAGAAAGATAAAATCAGGAAAAAAATAAATATATTTTTCTGATATCTCTTTTCTTGGAGTTTTCTATGAACGCATATGCAGATTTATATTCAACGCCTCTGGCATAAGATCCAGCAAGTATCTAGCTTTGTATGTAAGTTTAATATGTATCCGCGCTAAGAGTGGACAATGACATTTTAAATAAACGACAATGACATGTTCTGATACAATCATAAGGTGTACATAAGGTGTAAATGAATACACAATGTATCCAAGTAGCAGAACGGCTGAACCCTACAACTTTCTAGAGACCTTTTTTTGAAAATTAATGGTTCCTACGAAGGATGAAAAAAAAATTTCTTTAGCAATGAAAACTTTTCCAATTGACCAGATATTTGCTCGATTTATTTACAATATGGTCACTACGCGTATGTCGTTCAGCCTCTCTGCTGCTATATATTAAGAGTCAAGGACCAAAGATGTTATCTAAACCTACACGATACCTTGATCTTGGATCATGTACGCTTATCGTTATAAATCCAAACGGAACAGCTTGTGCTTTAGAAAAGAATTTTTTTAATATAATTATATCCATGTCCCCTGAACACCAAGTATAATAAATATTTTGCAAAGTATAATTATCTACGCCATTAAACACAACCAAAATATTACAATCATCTCGGATCACCTTAGGTATCTGGGTATATCTCTGAGTAACATAAATCACGTCAGTATTTTTATGTCTACCTCGAGAAAATATTCTAGCTGGATTGGATTGTTTGTCAGTATCACAGCATCGTACACTACGAGGTTATTAATGAATCCATCTAAGCCATCTACGGATGGAGCTTCATCAATATCAGTAATAAAATCAATGATATCATTTTTGTCCAGTAATTTCGCATTTTGATTAAAATCTTTAAGTACTTCGTAACATCGTTCATCATCTGGAGATGGCGCTACTAAATATATCTTATTCCACTTGAGCCATCGCATTATCGGATTAAGCAATAATTGCGTCTTACCACTTCCAGATCGGCCTATTATAATCATTCTGATAGAATTTAGTAACACGGTACACTGCCTTACTGGCTCTTGTTTTCGGGTCGCAGAAAAGTCAGTTATATCCATTTAATAATGATATGAGTTTATATTGTGTTCGGTTTAGAGCAACAACCTCTACAGATGGATTGGCAACGATAACAACAAAAAATAAGAGACGCGCACTCACAGGCAAGTATGCAAAATGTGGTACAAGCAAATATAAATTTGTTTCCGCGTCGCAAATAGCGCATGGTGGTGATATAGCCGCTTCCTTAGGGAAATTGCCAGGAACTCCATGGGCAAAATATCCCGTTGAGAAACATCTTCTGGGATATAATTATTGTGGTCCCTGAATTCGTCTCGATGTCAGACTCGATAACTAAGATCGACCAAGACCAGGAGACAGTAAAGTAAATAAAATTGATCAAGCGTGACATATTCATGACGTTGCTTATAAAAGTCTAGATTTGCAACAACGGCATCTCGCAGATGTGAAATTGATTCCCGCGTTAAATTCTATACCTAATAAATCTCTCAGAGAATTTCTCGCTAGCTTTCTAGTAAAATCTGCTATGAAAGGTAAATTAATGATAGGGGCTGGTAATTAATCAACTGATTATTATAATGGAATCTGTTTATTATTCCCCGAGAGGGCATTTGAGAGGTAAGGTAGCGATTAGCAAACTTGCCGCTTCAGCAAGTTTCACTTGATGTTGCTGCAGCGTGGTTAGCACGACAGGCAATATGGCAAATCTTTCTAAATCCACTTAAAAAATTCAATACGCACATTTCGATATTAATGTTCCTAGTGACGTTTATCAAGCGGATATCTTGTTTTTGCCACACGATACCATTAAAACAGATAGATGTCAACACACATATAGATACGCTTTAACCCTCCTTGACGTTGCAAGTAGATATAAAGTAGCGGAGCTGCTATCACCAACGACAGCATTTGAATTTGCATATTCGCTTAAACATATTTATCAGCGTGGATATTTACTTTTGTCAATCGCCCATTGGTTGATCATGGGGGGTTGGTGTGCTGGCGTGAAGACAGCATTTTCATATCATCATCATCATCTCATCAAAAATATGTAGCGGGAGGTGATATGAGGTCGTGACCTTGTGACTTTACTAAAGGGGTACCCCCACAAGGTGCCATTACTAAAGACACAATGTCAAAACTAAAAGTCAGCCTAATGAGGTTATGTCACAAAGACCTTCAGCCTTTGAGTTCCTAGAGTTTCGGTTTCAGATTTCCTAGGAACTCTTGCAAGGCATAAACATAATCTGATTGGTCACTAAAGACCTACAATTGCATAAACAACCCTTTAAGTTCCTGGAGTTTCGGTTTCGTATGTCCTAGGAACCCTTGTAGGGGTATAAATGTACACATGCACAGACAAACCCTCTGAGTCTCTAAAGTTTTGATTTCGAATATTTAGGGGTTCTATGGGGGGTAAATGTCTAAACAAAGAAAATCATTAGGTTCAATTGATCAACTATGGAACGGTAGATCTATTGTCACCTCGCGCTACATATTTTTTGCATATTTTTATATTAAATATATATATTTTTATATATATATATATATATATATATATATATATATATATATATATATATATATATATATATATATATATATATATATATATATATATATATATATTTTTATATAATGAATTTTGAAATATAAATGCCATTGTTTCTGCGATTAAAACAATTAAACATAACGATGTCAATGTATCTGACAATCTGACAATCTTAATGCTGAAAAGATTCTATGTGATTTTGAGTCATTACAAAAACTCAAAAACCAAAACAGATTTACGCTATCAGCTGATTATAAATTGATGAAATTTGTCCTACACGGAATATTAAAGTCGCTGAAAATAGTCACGAATGATCAGGTAAAGTTCTTTGTTCCTCTCTCAAACGCTATTGACAAATTCAAGCTATGCTATCCAACCATATTAGATTCGAGTTTTGCTTTATTTACAAGTATTGTTGTATCAAAGAACCAACCATTATTTTTCAGTAATATAAGCTGGTGTTTGTAGACAGTTTAATATACAGTGACAAGTACCATGCATTCGGGTATTTTTTTTTTTGCATTATGATCTCTCTTACAGATTTATATTTATCTCTTCATTTCTTGTGTCCAAGATATGATTATTTTGGTCTGTAAGTTTGAAGTGTATTCTTGATAATAACAGATTATGAACACGCAAGTATACAGGGTTTATTGGCTCTGATACAATGAGCCAGCCGAGTGGATCCCGCGGAGAAAATGTGTATAATATGTACCTTTGCTGTGCCAGGCTAGATTTTGAAAGATCTATCTGAAAACTTCCATCAACAATGTCGCAAACGAGATTGACAACGATTGTTGTTATGTTTACAATGTGCGGTGAGATGTGACGTCCGACACCAAAAGGGTTGTTATTACGTTTTAGTATAGATGTTGGTGTGGCTAATTTTCTCCATGAATCACATATTCTTTAAAAGTGTTCATCAACATGATCTTTAACTGATTTCTTTAACTCGGACGAGTCAAAACCGGGAATGATGAACGTTGGTTCTTGTTCTTACGTAATTCCAAAATATTTTAGAAAAACTGTTGTAAATAAGGGATCTGGTGTAATTCTCTAAATTGGATCGTCTTCATTAACTATGTAATCTGTAATACATGCTCTAGATGGGTTTAATTTTTTTTTCTCTTTGTTAACAAACACATTATTCATGAACTCTAGGTCTGAAGCAATTTGATTTAGATGTTGTATTTTCTACTAGGGAATGAACGACTTTCATTCTTCCACCAGCACCTTCGAGTAACATTGATTTATAGCTGAGTATAACAGCAATTGCTCTATAATTAGGAATCAATGGAGCTTGTGCTGCTTGCAGTGTTACACGAGCTCAAAAATGTATAGCAACTACTGATTGTCTGGTTAAATCTAAATGTTCTAGTGAAAAGTAATAAATCGGATACAACGTTGTAAAATCTAGATGCGATATTTGTAAACCAGTATCAATGTTTTTATCACGTCCCATAAACGACATAAGACGATGATACGCACGTGCTACATGATTTTGATCGAAACTCAACAAATTATCCTTGTATGGTTCTTGGTGTCCATTTACCCTTAATGAAACATAAAAAACTCCAAGATCATCAAATACCATAATACTGTGTAAATGCGATTTTATTCGTGCAGTATCTTGAAATGCGATAAATATGTGTCGCGGTGCAGAAACACCATGCTGAGAAGCTATTTGCCTTGTGAATAGACCGTTAATGTTACTTTGTATGGAATCTGTGGTCATCGTTAACCTTGATAACTTTGATTTACCACCTTGACTCATGATAGATAGCAACCTGTCTTCTTTAGATATCGATGGAGTCATCATAGGTATCCATAAGGAAAGTTTGGTTAGTACTACTTTACCAACATCACCAGCTGGTCTCCATATTGCATTTTTGTCATCTCCTTTTCGTACTAGTACAACTTTGTGTTTGGCTCCGAAAATGACTTTTCTAACCTTTCTACAGAATCCAAAGATATGTAAGAGTGGAATTGCACATGAAAATACTCTTCTATTACCCTTTAACATTGCTCGACGTGATCTAAATTCAGATTGTGTATAAACCGAGCAAAAATCTGGTCAATTAGAGAAGCTTTCATTGCTAAAGCAAAAACTTTTTTTCAGCCTTCGTAGGAACACTTAATTTCCAAAATATAAGGTCTCTAGAAAGTTGTAGGGTTTAGCCTCTCTGCTGCTGCTATCCATGTTGGGCTTGATTGGATTTTCCAGCGTTAACTTCATAGTTGCCATCAATGATGTCACATTCTGGATTGACTGCGATCACTGATGTAATATTTACAATACCCGGTGATATATAGAGGATCTCAAATGGGCAACGATTTAATATTGAATTTATGAAATAAGTTGAATAATGTCCATTTGAGATTCTTTTTTCACATAGTTTTTTTTTCATTTGAGATTCTTTTTATCACATAGGTTTTTGTTTCAGTGGAAATCATTAAGATAGATAGAAGAACGAATCATTTCGTTCATTCTGACAGACGGCGTACCTTTCATTTGTTGTGCATAAAATATAATCTCAAAGAAAGCGGAACTAGTAAAAAAGGATTGTACTGTTTTACAAACTATAAATCATAGAAAAAGCTTGCATCCGAATAAACAGAACATTTTATAACCACAAAATCATTTTCCAAAACAGAATTATAAATGCAATGTGATGCTGCCACATTGTTTCATACGGTAGAGCAGGCCGACAGTAGAATATACGTGTACCCTAAAAAAATGTGTTTAATAACGTTACATTGTTGCGATTTTCATGTGAAAAAAGGATTACTGGATGCAAAAAGTCCCACATTTACTGCAATGCATTTGTGACTTGATATTTTTAGTGTTTTATTTGAAAAATAGACTCTACAAAAGACGTCAACAAATTTATTTTCGTGTGGGATTTACATCCCATATATGATACGTAAAGATGCTGTGGTTGGATAAAGATCTGTCAGTTAGGAGACCCAATCATGTCCATATTATTATCTGAACATAGGTGAGATTGTTTACTTCGTTAACATTTAAACCACGCTTGTATATACGGTGGATTCTATAATATGTTACTGATATACGCAACCCACCCACCACCCCGTTATCTCTTAGTTCTATTCGTTATTGTCGTTCTTGTCTTGTAATTTTATGCCTTTTTCTTATGATGATATTATTAAACATGACATAATGAACAACTGTGGGAGTAGCATATCTATATTGAGACAGTCGATATAATATTTCCTCAATTTCCATTTGCGAGTCGAGTTAACAAATGGTCGCCAAAAAATGTTCATTCAGATCAAAACATTCCCGAAGGCGGGGTTCAATTCGTTGTCTCACGGTCGCAGCCAATCATTAAAGACATTAAATCAAAAGAATTTCATGATCTCATCTGGACCAATCAGAATCACATAAAGTGATATGCTCACATGTTATAATACCACAACTATGAACCTGCACCCACTGTAGGAAAACAATACCTACTGTGACGAAAAATTGGCGGCGTGCAAAACACACCAACCTTTTTCACTACGGTTCGTTGCTAGGGAATGACCTCCGCGGTATACATTACCCAGTGTGGATAGATAGAAAGAAGAATGCAGATCACTGAACAAGTATATTGAAGAAATAACAAAACGAGCCCCCTTTCAATGAACAAATATAAAATTTAATCAGTTTATCAACATAATTTAAAATGAAAAGAAATCAATGACTTGGCTACAAAAGAAGGAAAATGGTACTAACATGTACTCAAACAAAAAGACAATACAAATTTCTTTAAATGTAAAATAACTTTTAACGTTAAATTACTATCTTCGTTGCCAATGAGATGTGACCTTTGAGTGCAACGAGGAGAGACTTCATCACCTATTTTATGCGGACATCAAGACTTCCGTTCGTCCCTGCTCTGTCGATCTTTGTCTAGATGTTTCGTCTTGGACTCTTGTCCGTCGAACTCTGACTTAACAATCGTCTCTGGACTTAGATTTCTGCGTAGAACTTGTTCTGGTCCTGTGATTGTTCATGGATTTCTCATGTGGATCCATGAAAGCTGTTTCCTTCAATAAATAAAATATCTCGCAATAGACAATAGGTCACATTCCCAAGTATATCTATATTTTTACATTAATTCGGCTCAGAAACAAAAGGCATAAATTCTGCCACAGTAACTCATTGCACCCTAACTGTTATGTTTACATAAACGGTCAATGATTGTCCTGACCTTAATTCGGATCACGCTAGGGATGGTCAATTAAATTCAACTCAGCCGTATTAACCCGTATGTAAACTCCCCTTGACTTCTTACTCTGTTAAGTTACATATGGCTTAGTCCTCCAGATCTAACTATTCTAAAATAGTTTACTCGACCAATTAAATATTACAAACTAGCATATAGATATACACTCAAGTGATCAATTAAATATTACAAACTAGTATATTGTATACATGTAATGTTAGGTCATACTCATTCTAAACAGAGTTAATCCATAAAACTATGAAACATTGCCCATCATTCCTTAAGCTTAATTCATTGAAATTCCTAATCACTCTTATGTATTCAAGATTCAATTACATTCAATCTTTTCAACTAATCTAATGAAATTTTAATTATATTCAATCTTGCCAATTCTCCAAATGAATTGATAATTAGAAAATCAAAGAATAAAATGTCATGACTAGCATTTCACTAAAATCCTGCGAAATGAAATCATACATACATATATCATATCAAGAATACATTTGAAATAGATCAACAAATGAAATAACATATTGAAATCGGGAAACTAAGATTGCGTACCTTTTGCCGTTTCTTTATTCGTTTCCACGAACCTCACGTATAGTCCGATTCCTAACTGAGACAACTATCTGGCCCCTTACTGTATAATGAAAACGTACTTTTTACGAATTCAGAATGGTGAGTTTGCCTACTCGATGAGACAAAACTCTCGCTTTACTGCCAAATCACGAGATAACGTTTTACACGATCCCGGTATCGTTTAACTTTCCTCGCAAAAGATTAAAGACTGCTGAATTTTCCTAAAGTAAAACCTTTGATTTCTTACAGAGTAACGACCATAAATCCATATTAACCAATCGGAATAGACTGTATTCTAAACCTGTTCCGTTATTCTAAACCTGTTCCGTAGAATTTTTGGATTGACAAGACAACTAAACAACTAATCATACCTTAATTAACATTATTTTGAACAATCATCTATAGCCAGCTGTTGCCCTTTAACTGGTCGATTTTGGGAAAGGGTCTTATGTCATTCTCTTGTACCATAGCATCTGACTCTTTCATGTTACGTCGGCTAGAACGAATTCCCTTTTGCCGTTCAGAGATGAAATGGAAATAATCATCTATCTCTAGCCCTTTCAACTTTAATTAAGTTGACTTTGATACAATTCCTTTGACCAGAGCTTCTAAGAGTTTTCAAAATTCGACACATCACACCGACTATGTTATATATATATATATATATATATATATATATATATATATATATATATATATATATATATATATATATATATATATAAGTACCATTGTGTGTTTGTCTCCACAAAAAAGACCTTTCTAACATTTTTATAGAATCCAAAGACGTATGACTGTGGAATCACACATGAAAATCTTTCATGGTCGCCCAGCAGTGATCGACATAATGCAAATCCCAAGCTAAAATTTTGATTCATTGATATCACTGCGGAAATTTGTGCGTCTCCTGTGGCATTTATCACATTACCTGTGGTTACATTTCTGCTTTCTGGAAAATCAGCTTTGTCTTTGGCAAGCATCATTGATGGACCAGCTGATCTTGAATGATCATCACTTTATCTTGCAAAAGAAAGTATCGTTTCGGCTACATCAATGTTGCTATGACAACTCTCAATCTCTTTTCCATCAATCATATATGCAGCACTTTTGAATAATACCGTAATTTAATTATTTATAAAACCAACTCGGTCACCAATTTCGTAATCTGTATTATCTAATTTTAAAAGCCAACCTTCTACTTCGATGAATCCATCAGCAGGTAAGAAATATCTGCTTGTATTCTGTACTTGTAGTTCAATTATTCCACTCTCATCAAATACACGTGCGTCATAAGTATAGTACTGGTAATCACGTACCGATTTATCTTTGAGAACTAGTGCGTCCATATCGAATGCGAAATCAGATACATGTTTGAACATCTTTATTATAATTGCTTTTATTATAATTGATATCCTCTAACAAGAAGGCCACTTCCTGCAATCAGACTAGCAGTTCTCATTTTCACCAGCTAACTCCCCTAATCTTTTATTTGCAGATTGATTTATTATTTCACTAACATTTGCAGGTATCACTTCATTGTTGGATAATTCTACTGGTAATAAACTCATTTCCTCGAGTAAAAAGACCACTTACAGTTACGCAAGGGTGGGGGGTTCTTGATATTCTTCCGCAATTGTTGATCTGACTGGTTGTTGTGGTGAATGCAATTGTTTCATTGTTTCTTGTTGTTGTTCTCGTTGCTGTAGCTCTTGATGTAGTCGTTGTGATCGTTGTGGTGATAGTGATAATTGTTGTGGTAGTGGTGGTAATAGTCTGGTGATCGTTGTGGTGGTGGTGACATTTGTTGTGTCCTTCATTGTTTAGCTTTTTTTGAATTTGCTTCTTTATTTCTTCTTCTCTTTGGCTCCTTTCTTGTTTAGATTTTTCAACATGATCACCTGCCATATTGTTAAAGATATTAAAATTAATAATATCTCCCTCAGATCTGATTTTTTTTAGTATCAGTAGAGATATGATATACATCCCTAATCCAATCGCAAATTTTAGAGATTTACTATATTCGGGTTTTACATATTATTTTCTTTCATGATATCCAAACACGGCAATATCCATTAATTGGTCTTTGTCCTTGATAGCAGCAACACTTTCCGGCGTACATTTGTTTGTGATGCTTGTTTTGATTCTTAGTGGTTTAAGTTGTGGTTGAGCTTCTTGAACACGGCCATCAATATCAACAGGTAAGGTTTCAGGAGCTCTTTGTGTTGCCTCTGTTGCTGTAAACATTTTCTTTGTTTGCACGACAGTCGATATAAATAACTGTTCTACACCTTTTGCAAATTCCACCTGAGACTTCTGACGAGCTTCTAACTGTTGTTTGACAAAATCATGGTCAGCTAGTTATGTTTTAATTGCCTCTAGTCGCTCTTGTCCTAGTTTAACTGTATGATATTCATTTATTGATATAATAATGATTTAATTACAGCAGCAGGGAGAGTGGACGACCAACAATGAGAGGCCAGCACGTAAACAGACACGCATAAAAAATAAAATACAAGCGTCATCGATAAAGTAACAGAATGAGTTAACCTAATAGGCCTGCGTGACAAAGTCAGGGAGTCAGAGTTAGAGACTTTGGTTTAACGTTATTGACCTCGAGATTTTATCTTCGTAGAAAGCTTTATTCTTTTATAAATAAGGTCTACAGCGAAATGGTCTGTTCACCCTCCCTGCTGCTGTATGTCAAAAGATCGATATCTCTATCTAAAAGAGATATCAATTATATATATATATATATATATATATATATATATATATATATATATATATATATATATATATATATATATATATATATATATATATATATATATATCAATATATATCAATTTATATCAATTAAAATTGACCAGCATACTCGGTAATACCATGGTATACAGAAGTCAATAGGACTGACTGAATCTGCGCATGTCCTGTAAAGGATTTTTATTATCGTCTGCTTCTCAATATACCACCATATGCCATGGATTGTTATTATACTGTCGGAATAAATAAAATATTTACTAAATTGAATGTTAATAAAAATGAGCTTTTATATAGGTCGTTATCTGATATCAAAGAGAAATCAATTCAATGAAATTATATTTTTTATGAAACTGTTATTATTATTATTATTATTATTATTATTATTATTATTATTATTATTATTGAGGAAATAAGCTTTACCTTAATATGTTCTGAGTATATTGTTTCACATTTGTCTCTGCAATTGATTTTATCCATTTAAATATTCTTCCAGGATGCTTTTTGACCTTGGTAAAAGAAAAGAACAAACGACAGAGGGTAATTGATGTACAACAATACCTGTCGGTGTATTCTTGTCGTTATTTTTTGTTTCAAATACCCATATGAGTTAAAGTTTTTAAGTATTTGCTAAATTTATTCCACCACCAAAACAGCATTTTGAAAAAATAGGTTAAATGTTCGACATGTTAAGAAAATACATGCATTGATTGCGATCAATGTGTAGGATATACAAAACTGACTAATCATTTTCGAAGTTAGTATATACAATGCATGCTGTATCTATGCTTTGGATGTATCCTAACACAAATACATTATTTTAACATCAGCTAATGCAAACTCAGAATTAATTCTATTTTGAAAAGAAGCCGACTTTCCACAAAATAAAACAAAACTATGAAACATATAATTTGTCATTTAAACATGCACCGAACTATTCAAATATTATTATAAGCTTGTTCCTTTTCAGTACTTTTATATATTTAATTACAGAGTTGCATACTGAGCGTAACTTTATCTGTATTTATTTAATTCCTGTTATCATCTCTTTAATATCCTATACAATTTGAATTTATATCAAACGCAACATTTTCTTGGCTTCGCACAGAAATATTCGAAGCATTTATTTCGGCATCGATTAGCTTCCAGTGTTCGTTTTTAAATGGTTAAACCATGAGAATGCAAGCTTTTTTATGTGTGGTTGTATAATTAAATCAATTTTCTTACCGTTTTTAAACTCAAAATAGAAGTAAACGTAATCTTTATTACGTATTTTAACACCAAGAAACTGATACCCATGAAATTATTTAAATTTATTTTCAACATCAATATATCATAAATATTTTTAAAAAGGTGTGTAATAGATTATTCTAACTCAATGATTGCTTTTTATGTTTTTATTGTTGAAATTACCATGACCGTGTATTTAATGAAGCGCTAAATGCTTTCACATTACTCGCTCTACGTGAGGAATATAGCTTGACATTATATGTACTGTTCTAAAATTATGTCGTTAAAATCTTGTCGGAGGTAAATTAGCATAAGTCTTTTTTATTTTCTCGTAGACTAAAACAAAAAATATTTTTACCATTGCATAAGTATATGCTTGTTCTAGTTGGACTTTCTAAACAGGATATGCTTGTATGAAAGAGGTTCAGTATGCCTTCCACAATGCCTTGAGTACCATACTTCGATGAACAGGCTTTTGAATTCGAATAGGGTGGTTAAACATATATTTCATTCTTTCATTAATTAAGTAACTCTAAATAGTGGTTTTACAAATAGACATAGCAATATCCTATATAACAGTTATGTATGTATTTTAAACGTGTCCGTATAGAAAGGTTCCACCAAACAGAGATTATCACCCAGACAAATTTCGGTATTTTCGAACCATTATTTCCTTCTTCCTTTTTTATATTGATAAGCGAAATCACAACTACTTCTTGAAAAGTGTGATAATGATTCCCGAGGCGGCCGACCCTAAATTTTGTTATTAAAGAAATTGCTCAAAGGACTGCTTGGTCTGGCATTTCCTTCCACGTCAATAATGGAATTATGGTTCGGCAAGTTTGAATAAATATATATATATATATATATATATATATATATATATATATATATATATATATATATATATATATATGAATGCAAAAGTAAATCTTTGTAAGAATTCTAAAACTTACTTAACAATGCGATGAAAAAACCCAGATTTCGTATGCTTAAGGGTATTCTGAGTGTCAGAGAACTGTTTTATATTTCCCCATAAAACTTAGAATGTATTAAGTGATATTGGAAGGGTATATCGTATCATTTTTATAAACTTTAAAATATATTCCCAATGCACATATTTGACGATGCGCATTTACGAAAAGTTACATGCAAAATTACAACTATTATCAAACCATTTACAGAGTGGGGTGAAACGTTGTGGCAACTAATTGATAGCCGAATGCATTTATGAAATATTCGAACTCAAAATGACCAGGCTCAAGAGTATGCCATGAAGTTAATTAAATATCAATTTGGATAATAAAGAAAATGCCTATATTTTTATTTCTCTCACATATCTAAGAATTAAAAGTTTTTTAATTGTCAAAAATTATATATTGTAATAAAATAAGGAAACTTTTCTGCCTATGTACAGATCTCCGCCATTGGACAACAGTAAAATGTTTGTGTATTGGAGAGATTCCAAGATAATTCCACGTTTATCAGCACAAGAGTTGGCAAGAAGCAATGAACAAGTGCACAATTCCAGTCTATTGGCTAATAGACATATGGAGAGATCGATCGTTTGATGACCACTCAACTGTCTTGTTATATAGTGCTCAAGACTCGCGTCTGAAGACACTTGTACGATTTCGAGATAATAAGAAACAAATTTTGTTAAAGAAGACGGAAAAGTGTGCAAAATTCTTAAGCATAGATTGATAATTTAGCATCACCAGCCAACATCAACATAAAATGACGCTATTCATTCCATTGATATCTAAAAAGAAAACAGTGTCCCAGTCTTCTTCTTTCCAGCGTATTAAAAAAATTACTAAATCGATTTATCCAGATAAACTAGTAGGCCGTCATAACGTTTTTGCGTTCAATCTAATATGCAATGCCTAATAAAAAGGCTGTCAGTTTATTTATCTTTATTTACAACTGCATTCTAAATATAATGCATAAATATATGGCAGACCGACCAGCCTAGTACTAACCTCTTAATTAGCGCCAATCGCTCCTCGTACACAAGCACATCATCGTAATGTTTAATAGTCAAATGTGTTACATTGGTAGCAGCGGTGGAATAAGCCACTTCAGTTTGTGGCGAAAAAGTCCAGAAGGTATCACGGTACCAATTGCTTTTCCATAGACCGCAATGCTAATGTTTTGCGAAATAAATATACTTTCTATCCTACCTCAGCATGCATGTCACACACTGTCACAGAGAAAAATGTTAGATTGTTAATTTGATAACTTCGAAAATGGGTACTTCATTGGATTTAAGAGAGATAACTCTGCTGGAACTAGACAAGGGTAAGAGTTATCTAGTTACACCGGACACATTGTCAGTCATGTGTACCACATTTTAAAAAAAATCTTAAAAAATACAAAATGTGATCTAGATATGAATTAACATAATTTCATATGTTGCCAAGCGGCTCAACATTTTTTAAAGCCTAACAGAAAGTACAACTCTTATATAATGCACCAATCACAGCTAGTTATTTCGTTTATTTCTGTTTTTCGTTTAGTTCCCTACACCTTAAGCTCCGCCCACCTGGGGGTTGTACAATTGGTACCGTTATACCAGAAGCACTAACCGCATCTAAGATGGCATGCAATATAGTTCCTTTCATTTGCACGTTGTGATAGTACATGTACAGACATGAATATTGATAAGCTCGTGGAAATAGGACGAGTTTGGAGGGTAAAGACTTGACACAATTTGTACAAAGAGCGTGAAGAAACATTGTAGAAGCAGATTGGTTTATGGAGCGAAAAATAAATTCAAGAATAGAAAGAGAGGATGAAAACGAGATGAAGAGAATAACTAAAGATAGCACTCGTGAACGAGATTTTAAAGTCTTTGCAGTAAGAATTTGAGTTACGTATGGAGGACACAACACAAATTACTAGAAGAATTAGAGATTGAAAAAAAATCAAGAAAGTCGAACTTGATTGTGGAGATTGTGAATTGGGTCATTCTAGATCAAGTTCTGTAAACACTAAAATTCCTAGATTAACTCCTTGTAATGAAGATTAACTCGATGCACATATTCAGGGATTGGAAATATTCACTAGAAATGATAGATGATTGCTTAATAATTGGGCGGTTAATCTTAGTACTTTACTGAAGGAACAGGCACTAGAAGTTTATTCCCGTCTGTCTTTTATCTGCGCAAATGACCACGACATCCTGAAAGATACACTCATTCAAAGGTTCAATTTAACTGAAGAAGGGCATGCATCAAAATTTCGATACTGTAGAGCTGAATCCTAAGAGCTCAATTTGCAGTCAGAATAGCAAATTATCCTACGAGATGGATGGAAGTGGCAAGAGTACCCTTGATGGTTTCACAGACATAATGTTGTGAGAGCAATTTATTTTAGTATCAGACTTAAATCTCCTTGTTCCTCAAGGAAATATAACCCAATACCAAATAAAAAATGGAACTCCGTGCAGAACAATTACAAGAGACTCATGACAATTTTCAGGTAAGTAGACAAGATACCTCTATTAAGGATAATCGGTGCAATCTAACTAAATTTCATTATTCAGTTCTAAAAGCAACAAATGGTATGGTTTTCACAAATACCAGAACACTACAAGTGTGGTGGCTATGGCAATAATTTAAGAGAATGTCATAGTCACATCTGAGAAAAGGCCGTAGATTGAACTACATTTGATAAACCCGATAGCAAACAATATGATCTAACGAAAGTTTAATTAGTTGAAACTTCTGGTGGATGTGTAGTGTCCGAGAAAGAAAAGTTATGAAATTTAAATAATTGTTGCTTAACTGGTTCCACTGTAGAATTTTATTGTGATCACAAATTACCCCTAACTACTGCTGCTTGTAGAAATATGACATTTCACAAAATGTATAGCTACTATGCCATTCACAGAAGGCCTGTTGGCAAGAAATAAAAAATCAAAGTTTTACGAGACAGTGGTGGTAGTAGTGTTGAAGTCAGAAATGAGCATCCAGAACGGGGTAAAGTGACGTGTCTGGTCAAACTATGTGTATTATTGCTGGAACGGTTATATGGACTGATATTGTCAGTATATAAAAAAAAATATTCAATTTTATGTTGGATTGGTGAAAGTATTCTGTACGAAGAAACTAGTTTATGATTTTATACTGGGATATCTTTTGTTTTTGGAAGAAGACCTAGCGATCCTTACCCAAATTACATAAAGTACAGGATACCTTGGGAGGTAAAATTTACCGAGGAACTTGGAAATGCAGTGGAAATAAGGGTCTAATGAAAATCGACAAGTTGCACGTACAAGAATCTATTAGAGATATTGGATTTGGCCAAATTAGAGCAACAAGACGCATTAATTAATAATCTCAAAGAGTTAGCTTTAACTGGCAAGCATTTGGTAAAAAGTCGAAATACTTCATAATTTTCTGATTAATAGTGATTTGCTTGACATGGAATTCCAGTTACCTAAATTGAGGATGGAAACATTTTCAGACAAGTGGTAATAAAACTTTAAAAAATTATGAGAATGTGTGAAGAGAACCCCAAAGACTTGGATCGATATCTCGCCCTAATAGTATTTGCATGTAGAGAAGCCCCTCAGGAATCTCTCGGTTTTTTCCAATTGCATTTTTTTTTTGGGGGGAACTATTTGAGACCCATTGTTTATATTAAAAGAACTTTGGACGAAAGAAATTGCAATCCTTAAAATCAAAACTACCTATCAATGTTCTATATCTGAGAGAGAGAGAGAGAGAGAGAGAGAGAGAGAGAGAGAGAGAGAGAGAGAGAGAGAGAGAGAGAGAGAGAGAGAGAGTAAATGTGCGAGCTAGCACAGATAGCGTTAGATAAATCAACGATACCCTTCAAGACATATTACGATATGAAAGGTTGAGACAAAAAGCTAGATTGGGAGTAAAAGTGTTAGCTTCAATACCTACATACCACAATAAACTCCTCATGTAGTGGAAGGGTCCGCATGACTTATTTGATAAAGTAGGATCTGTAGATCCATCATGTATACTGGAGATCCATCATGCCAATATGTTAAAGAAATATATCGAAAGGTAACCAGACTACCTTTTTAAATCAGATAAAGACGTTATTGTCCAAGTAACGGTTGTGATAATAGAACCCGAACTACGTGATGGTGAATGTCAGGTTACAAACAATGAAATCAGTCACGAGAAAATGACAGATTTTCCAAATTTGAAAGCAAAACAATTAGTAGTATATTTAAAAATTAATTCGCAATTAGATAGTAAAAAGCAAACTCGAGTAAGAAAACTACTTCGTATTTTTGAGGACGAGTTGACAGATATTCCTAACACTACAAACATTGTGGAACGTGATATGGAACTGATATCTAATAAACCTGTACGTTCTAACCCATAATCAGTACCACATTTTATGCGAGAAAGTAACAAAGAAGTAAAAGCCATGCTAAAATTGTACTATCGTTGAGGAATCGGACTCCTTATGCATATCATATACTAATTGTAAAAGAGTCTGATTTTAGCAATATATTTTTTACAGACTTAAAGAAATTAAAGAAAATTACTAAATTTGTCTGTGAAGATAAAATGTACTATGCAGAGAAGCTATGATAAATAAAATAGATGGGAACCAATTTTGTCTCTGAACTAAAATGTACTATGAAGAGAAGCTATGCTAAATAAAATAAAGAGGATCCAACTTTGTCTCTGAACTAAAATGTACTACGAAGAGAAGATATGCTAAATAAAATAGAGGGGATAGAATTTTGTATCTGAACTAAAATGTACGATACAGAGAAGCTATGCAAAATAAATAGAAGGGATAATCTTAAATTATTTTCTAAACAAAAGTATTCACTATATACAATAAAAATATGCCTATAGATCCAAAGAAAAGGGTGGTTTAGGTGTGCACAACCTAAACGCCAAGCAAAAATCATCTATTCTGAGGTGAATCAAATATCCCATGGGAAGGAATTCAGATTTATTTTTATGGGTATCTTTACCGCTTTAAGGAAGCAATCTTTAAAAAATAAGAACCCTAACTAAAATGATTGAACCTCCTCTGTGTGGCCGGAGAACAAAAGATCTTATATATAAATACTGCGACAAGGGAAAAATATGGAACAGCAATATATATATATATATATATATATATATTTCTATATATATATATATATATATATATATATATATATATATATATATATATATATAATATTCTAAATGATGATTATATAAAAAATGCAAACCGAAATACGTAACCCAGAGTTCAACTGGGAAGTCATATGGCAAAAAATTAGCTGATATATGATATACATTTATTCCAAGTAAAATGTACCTTTGTTTAAATGATGTATGGATGACATAGTAGTTAGCCTTTAGAAGGTACCGTATAAGAACAACCCCAACCTGATACAGAAAAGTAAATTCTTTAAATAGATGCAACTTTTCATATCTTCAATGTATCACTGCACTAACTGAATCAATCATAAGTAATTCAAACATATTGAAACATCTGAGAAAATCATAACTATTATTTTCTGATTTTTGTTAGTTACCTATCAAGGAAAAATTTACTTTGATTAAATAGAAAGAAGTAACATTCTCTAAACAGAAACGACACGATAAGCTGAGTTCATCCTCCTGGATTTAGCGTTGAATGAAGCAAGGCAATGTTTTATCTGCCATGAAAAGGTCACTCCGAATCATTGCATTCACATGCAATTACTCCACAAAATGCAGTATAACTAAACTGATTGTTTATATTGTCCAAGTCGATGCCTAACGCAAACAAGATAGTCTTGGTATGTCTGAGGTTATAACTAATGTAAGGAATAACGTGTTTTAAATGTAAAAAAATGATAGCAGTATATTAGAAACTCAATTAGTCCAGTGATGGCGGTAAAGGTAATAGTTTACACACGCACACACCCACGATCAGTGCCTTATCAATGATTCAGTTTCCTGCGGTATTCAAACGTGACCTTTGTTAACAGGTTTCACATTAGCAATTTTTTTTCCCGCTATAACATATTTCACTATAATCAAGCCTTAAATGGTTTCATTTCTTGTAATGATGAAAACGGCAAGTGCATAGAGTGTAATAATTATTCCCGATGTAGCTAGCCCTAATTGCTCTTGCTAAAGTGATTATTAAATTGACATCCAAATAAAAAATCGACATCCTCGAGCATTGGCAACTGTGACAAGAGTGCAGAAAGTTTAAGAAATCTCTACAAAATGCACAACAGTGTATATTGGATTTAAGTCAAAGCTGAGGATAAGTCTAAAAGTCATGAATACAATGTTTTCATATTACTTCAGATTTCACATGATGTTAAGAAACGTGGATTGTAAACACATAAAATTAATGACGTGTATCAGGTTACGGTACGAGTCACCCCCGTGAAAGTTCACGTGTTAGGATTTACTTCCTCCTTATATGTATAGTATTGTTTGTAAAAATAAACCTGGAGAAGAAATGAATATATTTTATATTAAGATTTTGAACAAATGATCAAGAAGGGAATTCGATATATTAAAATTTTGTATTCGTTAACGATAATATGAAGGTAAAATAATGACTTTTTTCGTTCTCAAGCTCCTTCTATAATTTATTTAGGATGACTGGTATTTAATCTCTTTTCATTTTGGAAGCTATAAATTCGTATATCTGATTATAGACTTTACGCGCAAAATTAAAATCAAGTGAAGTCATCCAATGACGTTGATGAAGTGAGGAACTCAAAATAAATATGTGCAAACGTGTAGGAAAAAATAATTGTGCAGTACATTCAACGTCCTGCAAATAACTTTCAACAATCAAAGAAAGCGAAATGCTTCAACTTTAATAAATTGGATAAAATAACGCTGAAGGAAAATGGTTTTGCATGTACAGATATTTAACATCGCTGGACAACTGCCAAATATTTTCGTATTATAGACATAACAAAATAATGAAATGCAAATTTAGACATTGGGTAAGGCGGCCTTTCCGCCCTAATGGCTGACATTAATGTCTGATGTTACTGATTTCTTGACGACCGCTAGGCATTACTTTCCATTTGATTAAATCAAAATCATTTGTACGATATCGTTAATATTATGACATCAATATGCTGTCGCCAAAGATTCAAAGAAATAAACGTTCTTGGACTTGAGCTAACAATTTAACCTTACCATCCAACAGCTGTTCAAGAGACCTTGAATATTCAGTTCTTTTGAAAGTAAACGGAAAGTAGTGCCGCGATTTTCTGTTTCAATAATTTAGAAAAAGAAATAATTTCCTTACTTTGCTGATAGGTGCGATTTGAGTTTTGGAAGTATACAGCTTGACCTAACCTAAGATGGGAATCTCCCAAAGGACTGCTAAATCAAATTGGTAATTGTAACTTCCTAGGCTTGAGAGGCAAATTAGAAAGCAAAATGTAGCCCATACCATTTTTTATTTTGTTAGTTTATTACATTTTATAATTACATTTTCAGAACCTTTTGATATTTACTTGTTGTACTTCGGACTAGTTCAGGTTTATGTCTAGAGCATTTCGATCAGCTGTCCGCATTAGGCAGGTTGTTTTTCGCTAATAACATATAATTTAATTATAGTCACTCTACATGAAGCATCGCAGAGTAAATGGCAAAATATTTATAGTATGTTTGATTGAATGCACACAACCTCAACTAGTACCTCTTCCTCTTTTAGATGTATTTAATAACTACAGAGCGGAGCAACATATATTACTACTATATGATTTGTTTCTGGCTGCATCACTGAAACATGTCATGCGCATTCATTAGAGTGAATTATTTCTTTCACAGAACCGTATTCATTACTACCAAAGTCTTCTCTATTTGGAGTACCATCTGGCTAAAAGTAATCTATTTTCACAATGCATATTTTTTTTTGCTCAAGATAATAATTATCCAATATTATAATATAAACCAGGAAAATATAACTAGCCAAATCTATCCTTGATATGTAACTGGTAATTTACAGTTTTAACATTAAGGGAACAGGTCATGTTCACAAGGGTCAAATGACAAAAAGAACAAGTTTGCAAATTCTTACAAATTTTTTTTCAGCAGTATATCGAAGCATAGGAATTTCTTCGTCATCATCATTTATAAATAAAATAAAAGCAAACATGTGCAATATTTTCCCTTAATTCGGCAGTTTTTAAATTTAAGTTGAATATTATTATATGTTCTAATATATTCTATTTTCCCACAATTACAAACCGCTCCGTTGGCCTAGTAGTTAGGGCGTCTGCCTCTAATGCGGAAGATCTTGGGTTCGAACCCCGGCCAAATCATACCTAAGACTTTAAAACAATAGTACTAACACCTGCCTCGCTTGGCGCTCAGATTTATGAGGCTGGTGTCAGGATAATGTGACTGGATGGGACATCATGCTACATGTCTGCGGCCTAATGACCCATTGCTAGACATCACTATAAACTGCCACACTACAGACTATGACTGAAAATGATTAAAGTTACATTAAAAATTAAAATTACACACACATACACGCAAGCACACACACATACACGCACGCACTCACACACACACATGCAAACACACACACACACAGGTCATTCACACACAATACTGCCACAAAGCATATTGTATAAACAAGAATAAATTATGCATGATCCGATTATTTTTATATAATTAATATTAATACTAATGTACCATTTCTTGAAAGAAAAACCATACATTATAATATAAACAAGAGAAAAGCCATTACATAAAAGTTCATATCCTAAGTTTTTGCTCTTCAGTTTTATACTTTCCAGTTGATCATTGAAAGACAGAGTTTTCATGATTCCTATCTTGAGTATTTTAACAGAACTTGTAATGACCTTTATTACGGTAATAGATGGATACAAGTTCTGTTATGGAAGATAAAACGTGAGCTAACTCCAATTACGCGTCTCCCAGAAGACTGTTAGCTCCGCTTTGTCACTTTATTTTTCTGGACTTGAGAGATAAAATCAAAAAGAAAAAAAATGGTCCATAACTCTTTTTAATTTTGTAATAATTTTTTATTCATTTATAGCATTTTCAACAGATAATATTGTCTATTCTTGGAAAACTGGGGGGGGGGTATTGACATAACTTAAAGTTGGTGTACCGTGGACTATTTCAAGTTCCTTTTCTGGGCACACTGGAGCAGATATTTCAATCAACTATCCGATTCAGGTAGCTTGTTGTTTCACCGATAAATCATATTTTGAATAATTAATTTATATTGTGTGTGTTATGTCTGACTTCACTCCCATTGCCTGTATCAGATGCTAGTTGTTAGCGGTGACAGTCAGAACATTAATCGTTGCATTCTATCAGTGTCTGTATCACATTCTAGCTGCTAAATAGGACATTAATCCCAGCATTAAGGATACTTAATACTAGAGACTGTCAACATGTTCCCTTCTGTTGTTTAATCTTTCCATGGCTAAATGATCCTAGACCAGTTCATACCCTTGAATAAGGTACATGTGCTAAATTAATTAATAATCCCATATCTCTAACCCTTTCTAAAACAATAGCAGAGTAGGAGAGCAGGTAGTTATGTAGCTGGGCTTGGTACTGTAAGCGACACTGGTTTCGGTTTTTTGTGAAGATTTTTGCTTTAATTTACATCAAATTGTAGGACCATTACTTAGCGTGTGTGTGTGTGTGTGTGTGTGTGTGTGTGTGTGTCCTATGAACACGAATGTTACATTTTGGTGGCAGGGGTACGGATTCAAAGAATTCTGTGTGAATTTTGAATTGTTCAATACGTTGAAATTGTATTCGACAATTCTGGAAGCTGCGGATTCAGCGAATCTGTGTGTGATATTAGCAGTGACTTTTATTATTGTCTGCATACTAATGTGTGTATATCGTACGGCTGATGACTGCTAAGTGTAAAGTGTTTATCACTGTAACGAGTGTACACGTATAAACACAGAAATTCGTAGAAAAAAAGCTAGTCCAGTGGCTGTGAATACAGTTATAGAACTTACAGTACGAACATATAGCTTGTTAGTATGTCGATTGCTGGTGACGTCGAACGTGAGGGAGGAACTGTTGCCTCGGGACGACCACGACTAGAAGCAGCAAGACAGAATTTGATGGAATTTACAGATACTGAGACTCCAAAGTATGAAGAGGAACTTAACCTTAACTTTAGCACATGCAACAACCCAAGGAAACAAAGCGAAAACCCAACGTAAAGAACAATGGAAGAGAATTGGAATTAAGACAGAAGAACCTGGAATGGGAAACGGATGGAGAGAAATTAAGATTAGAAATGACAGTTTGGAAACTAAGTTAAAAAGGGTGAGACATCAAGAAAACACGACGGTATAAACATCTCCAATGTCATATAAGGTAAAGTGTCAGACATGGAACCATGAAAGAGAAGGTATTGTGACTTTGTTTAGCTAAGTCTGAATCAAATGCAAAGGATTCTAAGCAGTCTAACGAGTTGAACGTATTACAGCTAAGAGATCTTTTGACAGGTGAGGCTAGATATGGTGCAACTCAAGCTTGTTGTAATTACCTGGAATTCAGGAAAGGACTAATTGGTCTCTTTTTAGAAAAAGACTGTATGACCATTTCAGTGCGTTGGTGAGCATAAATAAGGAACGTACCGAGACGTATAGTGGTCTGACTGCCATGACTGATCGATACATAAGGCGCTTCTTGGAGGATCGTGACCCCAATTATTTGTCTTCTTGAAGAATATTACTTGAAAGCCTTGTCATAAGATCTAGCTCAGTGGATTAATAGGAACAAGGGCTCTAGTCCTGTTGTAGAGGCTGCAGAAGATTATATTCCCACCAATGTACAACAGCAAGGTGCAGAAGAATAAATTTCATGAAAATATAAATGTGAACAGTAAATTGACGAATATTCAGAACTTACAGCAGCAAGCAACACTAACATCGACAAATGACCAATCCAAACATAAGAATAAGCAGTGTTATAGATGCAAGCAATGGGCATATATTGTAAGGTCTTGTCAAACATTGCGGCAATCCAGCAACTTGTTTGTTAATGGTTTGCTAGTGTGCTCATAAAACGTTCGTTTATGTAATACATTTAATCTTCTAGATGTGATTTATACAGATATTATGTCAAATATTTCATCATTAATAAAAAATGACTACAAAACTTCGATTTTTTATCACACAAGAAAGAACGCTCCTATCCGATTTTGCGCTCGACAATTTCTGTACGACAAAGCGGAAGTGACGTGCTGTAAGAACTGTACATTTTTTTTTTAGTTGTTAGGTACATTCAGGGGCTGTGTCTGTGCGTTATCCGACCAGTGCTCAAAACGTTGGAAAACTGTTATGCTCATGCAATTGCTGTTGTCAATAGACCTAGTTCTTATTTTTTGGAGACGTATAATGAAACTGTGATTTAGGTCTTGATATGGATGGAATGAATCATACATAAATATTTGCAGTTCTTTGTCTTCCATACAAACATCGAAGTATATGTAGGTGTTACTGGAATGCAATTACGGCTATGTGTTTTGTTTTTGTTGTTTTTCTTTGTTGTTGCTGTTGCTGTTTTGTTTGTTTTTTATTATTTTTTTATGGGACTATTTAAATAATACATACTAAACAAGAAATAAGATGTATTTTATTTCTCAAATGTCTGTCAATATTTACAAATGAAAATATTAATTTTACCATATATGATCTAAGAATATACAAATTTAGCAGCAAAGTGGCAAGACTACATTATCTGAATAAAATACACATATTTAGTTATCAAGTGTATCTAAAATTTTACATATGCTACAAATCAGCTCTTGGGAATTTATTTCAGTACATTTAATTTTCTGAAACGATGAATACAATACAAGTCGCCAAAATCAGTTGCGAATAAAATTTAATTCATGCTGACTACATGACACCATACATTTCTAGGCGGTAAAAAATTTGCTTCAAATGAGCAAATTGAAGCACTTCTCCGTTGTCAATTATTTGACAAAGCTGATAAGTCACGTCAAATCACTCAGACGTCTAATCGTTAAGTCAGATTAATTACAAGAAGAATAGTTGGCGAAAGGATTTGGAAATCAAAGTAAATTTCAGATTTGGTGAATCAATTGGTTATTTTTAAAACATCTGGATTTTCGTTCCGCCAGGATTATTTGCAAAAACAATATGTAGAGGGATCATTATTCGTCCTGACTCTCAGTACCTATTTAACAAATGCGTGCGCGCGACACGTTAGCAATTCCTTTGATGAAGTTTTAACCACATTCATGTCCGTTTTTTATTTATGAATAGCAGTCCTGCAATTTGGTGGATCCATACATTTAAAGGAGGGTGGAGGGGGTGCATTCAGTGTAATTTCGTCAGAAAAGATGTGAATGAACTCCTCACATCCCTGAGTGTGACCGCTATAAAATGTAGTTATGTGCCTTATGTGACTATCCACAACCACCTTTGCATACTGATAAGCTGTTTGTTTTCGTTTTCTAGTTCTATTTTTTCACATCGATTAAATCAATATAATACACACTTATGATTCAAACATGAAAGATGATGTGAATAATAAAAGTAGAGCACCACAAACACTTCGTTAGCTACGCTATTCACATGCATACTAAGCCGTTCACCTACCGGCTCATAGAAACTAATGTCAAAAAAAAACAAAGCGAAACGACGAACAAGCAAAGGGTAATTAAAATATTTTAATAAATTTATACTTGATTTAAGTCATTGTTTTGCTTTATGCTTTAGTAACAATACCACCTACCATCTCTCTCTCTCTCTCTCTCTCTCTCTCTCTCTCTCTCTCTCTCTCTCTCTCTCTCTCTCTCTCTCTCTCTCTCTCTCTCTCTCTCTCTCTCTCTCTCTCTCTCTCTCTCTCTCTGGTCAGATTGACTTAACTTTTATCATCATTCATAAGTCCAGAGATAATAGGAATGAAACCAAACGCATATCCCCTACGTTCGTCATTTCATAGATTTTAGCCAGTATCTTGCTACGATGGTAAAGAGAGAGAGAGAGAGAGAGAGAGAGAGAGAGAGAGAGAGAGAGAGAGAGAGAGAGAGAGAGAGAGAGAGAGAGAGAGAGAGAGACAGACAGACAGACAGACAGACAGGCAGAGAGAGACAGAGACAGACAGACAGAGACAGAGACAGACAGACAGACAGACAGAGACAGAGACAGACAGACAGACAGACAGACAGAGGGCTTTTGGACACTTTCATATTTAATTAATACTAATCCATTTTTAGAACATCAGAGTATGCCTAAGAAACAACAACAAAAACAAAACGTTAAATACATCACAGTTTGTGTACCATGTACTCGAAGAATTTACTGTATAATGTCGACATGGTGTGCAACTCTGTCTCATTGATAAACACTGTAGATAAATCTCAATGAAAGTGCACACGTATCGTTACGACCGACGAATAATATTCTTGTAGGTTACTTGGTGTAATTTCTGTTTCAAGGTTTTTATCCAGCCAAACTTCCTTTCTTCTCTCACTCCAGTTTTCTGTGTAGTTTGTCCGCTATGTATGAGAGGAAAGGAGGGAACATAAATCAGAAAGTATTGTCATGAAAATGTGTACCATATTTAATTCATTTAGAAAACGAGGATTGTTGATGCTTTTTATCTTTTTATTACGTCACTAATAATTATTATCTGGAAATTCAGCATTGATCTAGAATCAACTGTAGACGGTCACTAGAATGTTTATATATGCGTATTTACTGTGTTATTGGCGAATCACAATTTGATATACCACTAGTATTGGTATATCAAATTATTTTACTCCAACACTTTAAATGCTTTGTTGTTTTTAATGTCAGGAAATTTAACTCAAAGGCTGTATGTACGGTATTTGAATCACATTAGCCATCAAGCACCCAAGAATAACGTCTGTAACTGCATCATCTCTCCACTCCATGCATTTAACATTTGTCTTTGATTTTGGTCTAACAATGTGTGTCTGCGATATATATATATATATATATATATATATATATATATATATATATATATATATATATATATATATATATATATATATATTAAAATCGGTTTGTTTTTGAACTGGACAAAAGGTAACAATCTTGTGTATACGGAGCACCTAATTCCGTGCGTAGATTGAATACTCTGCAAAAGAGTTACTGAGTACTACTAAATATATGGACTTAACTTTCTTATTTCTAGGATTATACCTTAATTTTTAACATTTATTATTATCTTTTATTTGTGATATGTATATTGTAGAACTTCCTGATATGCATCTTTTCAAATCCGTTTTACCGTGATTTCAATTTCAATACGTGTGCCTTGCACATGGTATTTCATTCTCGAAACAATAAAAGCATGTTTACGTCTGAAAAGATCTGGGATAAAAATGTGTATCTTTTACCAATGAAGAAGACGAGATGAAAAAGAATGAGAGGAAAGGAGAATTTGGCCATCCTTATTTATCTTGCAAATAAATCTTTGTTTTCCATCATGACAATATAACGGAAGAAGAGGAGGCGAATTCGATTTCTAAGTATTCTAAACATCGCAATGAAAATGGCCCTCATATTTCCACTTTTAGCATACCAAGTAAACACAGAGATTGTTCTCTCCAAGAAACATAAATTTTGTTCTAACAATTTTCAAATACTTAACGACGAGCTGTTTGGAAAAAAAATGTAATCAAACTAGATTATCATAATAATCAATCTTCATTCATTTCACAATTGACACCAATTGGTGATCGATTGCAATTGATTGGAATCAACAGGATAAAGCAATATTGGCATTCGATACTAAACCAGCTTACTGACTTCGACGTAACAAAGATATAAATCTCTCTCTCTCTCTCTCTCTCTCTCTCTCTCTCTCTCTCTCTCTCTCTCTCTCTCTCTCTCTCTCTCTCTCTCTCTCTCTCTCTCTCTCTCTCTCTCTCTCTCTCTCTCTCTCTCTCTCTCTCTCTCTCTCTCTCTCTCTCTCTCTCTCTCTCTCTCTCTCTGCGCCAAATGCTGCTTGTCGATTTAACCACCTAGGATATTCCATAAAGTTTTAATGGATAATCGCTAATTTTAATCATTGTATTGTCCAGAAGGTCACATGCAACTTGATGTCTTTATACACATCCGATGCAAGGTACACAGTCATACAAAGCGTTTGCAGTTGTGAATAGGGACACAGATACATTTCTGATGACGATAACTCACGTCATCAGGTTAGGTCAAAAGTTACACCTGAACAATTAAGTTATTGTTGTTGTTGGTTGGGCTTAACGCCATTTTTCAGCACACGATAGGCTATTCATGGCTGCCAGTATAAATGGTGGAGGAAGAAACCGGGAAATCACCGGAAAGAACCATCGACCCACGAGAAGCTACTGGCAAGCTTTCTTACATATCCACATTCCCCGAATCCTAGACTCGAACCCACACAGACAGAGGTGAGATGGCTAGGATCCGTAACGGACAGCGCTTTAGACCACTCGGCCACTCGGGGCCCCGAACATTTAAGTAATTGAGCTAACAAACGTTCTGGTCAAACATGGTCGTTCTATGGATTCTAAAGATTCCTGACTGGGAATCATGGTTATTGAAATCTGATTTTTATATTAGGTATTATTAAAAGAACGCATACTTTCCATTTGCTTCGGTGTGTAATTGATGGGTGTATTATGCCTTACAGAGTAGGAAATTTGACTTTGCTTGATATTTGCGCACACAAAAATACTGATAGCTTGCCTTGGTCATTTTCTATGCTTGATATCAAAGGTAAATTGTAGTGAAAAAAATGGAACCGTTAACATGTTTTAATGTTTATATATTCTGCAATTCATTCATGGGACTTTCAGAATTTTGACATTACATATTCGGGCAAAAATCTTTTCTTATAGGATATATATTATACAGGATTCCCAAGATCGAAATCGCAAGAAAATCTTCAGAAAACATCCAATGACAAAAGGAAGAAAAGGTATCTGAAGATGCGTCTGAGTTTGGGGTTGGTTGTCTCTTTTGTAACTTGCCTCTTATTATCTGTTTATGCTCTACAACTATCTCAAATTGTAAGATAACGACTACAATATTTTACTGAATGCAACAAAGCTAGATTGGCTTTAAGCAATATATATATATATATATATATATATATATATATATATATATATATATATATATATATATATATATATATATATATATATATATATATATATATATATATATATATATATATATAGAGATAGAGAGATATATATATATATATATATATATATATATATATATATATATATATATATATATATATATCTTCACAGTACCGATTATGCAAAGTTGCAATAACCTGTCAAGATTTATACGGTGCATTTATAGGATTAGAGGAATTCACACACTGTGACCTGTTTAATACTTGTTTATATATCTATCTTTCTTCCCGTTTTATAAGACCTATTAATATGGTAGTATGTGTCTAGAGATAGATTTAATATTTAAAATATCAAATTCTCTCTCTCTCTCTCTCTCTCTCTCTCTCTCTCTCTCTCTCTCTCTCTCTCTCTCTCTCTCTCTCTCTCTCTCTCTCTCTCTCTCTCTCTCTTTTCTTCGCAATTTACCAGCGAAAGCGAGAATGAGTTAAAAATATAGTAGCGGATTGTCAACTATGTCATTTAATGATGTCTCTGGAATGATGGCAAAATGTAGTCAAATGAAGCAACATTTAGTAACAATGTTAATTAAATTATATTCATTATTTAGATTAAGTGCAACACTATATATATATATATATATATATATATATATATATATATATATATATATATATATATATATATATATATGTGTGTGTGTGTGTGTGTGTGTGTGTTAGAATTTCCTCTTGCTGGCGCTAACCCTAACCCTAAAAAGCTCTCCATTCTTCATTTACACTCTGTCCTGTTTAAATCATGATATTTATTTTATCAATATGAATGAAAACAGAAGTTCAAAAACTTAAAGAAGCAGCTAATAAATTGGCAGTCTTCGTTGTAAACAAGGACAAGATCTCCCTAAATTGATTGAAAAAGCGCTAGAATAGTGTTATCACCCAGTACTTGAACAGCATGGATGACAATTACCTTTAGTCGTCTATTTATAGTGATGATGAAATACATGGTTTTAATGCTCCTGTTGGTACGTCGAAACGTACAGAAGAGTTGATGGTATTTCAGTAGCAGATAATATGTAAGATATTGAAATCACGATAGAGCACTTTAATGAATTGTTTAATTTTGTATTGTGTATGAGTAGTATCCTAAGATAATAGGTATCAAACTATTTTAATTAAAACTACAAGTCTAGTCAGCTGGTCCTGTGTTATTACACAATATATTACCATTAGGAACATTAAACGTCATGCATAAATATAGAGGTATAGCCGAGTGTACAGATTGTAAGAACGCAAAGTAAGCTATATATCTTTTCGTCACAAATCAAAAATAGTAATGGATGTGCCTTTTCCGTTGTATTGTTCTCGAAAGAGATAAACACGTGAAGGAGGCACAATATATTCTTGAGCAAACTGTAAGTAGTAACAGATTTACTTCCCTTGCTCTGAAGTACATATTCGTACAAAAATCACTGCTACGTGAAAAGCTGTTGGAAATAATACACAATATAGCAATGATTGATTTTCAAAGAATATAACAGTGGAAAATCTGTTCAAATAATGCTTCCAATCACATTCAAGGACATAGCGAAGGGATAAACAAAGAAATTAACCAGAAATGGCAACAGATAGGGAACACCTCCAACTACAAAAAAAAAAATCACCAGGAAAATCAATGTCCTAAAGGATATGGAAGTAATAGACGTAAGAACCATCAACCGCCAAATGTCAGGGAAGATCTTACTGAAGGACAGCTTCTGAAAATACATAAAGGACCAACGCATATATTTTCAGTGTAAGAATTTGGTACTTACGTAGGGCTATTCTTGCATGTATGACAATTGACATTTTGTTTTATTGCGATGTTCAAATTAGTAAATCACACATTTTCACATGGAGTACAATGACTTGAAAGAGCCAATTAAATTTATTAAATTTATTCAGTTGTATTTTAAACCTTGATGGCTCGAGAGGCCTGATTTGTTGAAGCCAGATTGGTTTTGAAGTTAATTTGTTTTTGGAATTTAATAATGTATTCCCTAGAAAACGAAACAAGTGTACCTTTTATATAAAACAAAAATTATGAGAGAAAGAAATTCAGTGGAAATTTATTCTGGAGTTATACGGAAACATAAACTGTGATTCAATCGAGGATCTGTTACCACCACGCGTCTGACGTCATCGTCTCCATATTGGAATTTCATCGAGATTTGAACTTGGATTCTATTAGAACTATTTAACAATAGGACTTGTATTTTTCAATCTTAGGATTAAATTTTGGATTATATTCACCAACCGTAACTCCTATTTCTAATTTTTCCATTGTTTTCTGGAAATAAATTATTTGTTAAAACTTACAAAGCTTGCTGACTGCACTCTTTCCTCTTACTATTTTTGTCTTAGCCTACACGTAACACTTAGAAGAGTCTAAACATTGGATATTGTTTGGAGTCATAAGGGTGGTGCCCTCAAAGTACTGAAGTATAGGGTTATTCCTTCATTGCCTAAACGAGAGAGAGAGAGAGAGAGAGAGAGAGAGAGAGAGAGAGAGAGAGAGAGAGAGAGAGAGAGAGAGAGAGTGTGTGTGTGTGTTTCCTTCCCTATTTCTCTCTCAACTATCACATTGTAAATGAAGTTGCTTGTAGAGACAGAGACAGAGATGTTGTTGTTGCTGTTGGGTTTAACAGTACAGGCTATATATGGCAGCCAGTATAACTGATGGAGGAAAAACCATGGAAAACTCCGGGAACTACCACCGACCCACGAAAAGCTACTGGCAAGCTTTCTCACGTACCTACGTCAGTCGAGCCTGATACTCGAACCGAAGCTGACAGGGTTGAAATAGAGTTATCCGGAACGGTGAGCACTTTTGCACTTTTCCCACTCGGTTGTCGCGGCGCCGGATAAAGAGCTGGGGACAAGGTCAGAGAAAAAGTTTAACTTATGCTTACAGAATCCACGTTGTGACAGTAACAGGAACGTTTATGACTTAACAGCTTATTAAGCAAGAACTGTATTCAATACCTGAACTTTCTGCCTTGTCGTATTTTATTTATATGTATGTATGTATGTATGTATGTATGTATGTATGTATGTATGTATGTATGTATGTATGTATGTATGTATGTGTGTGTGTGTGTGTGTGTGTGTGTGTGTGTGTGTGTGTGCGTGCGTGCGTGCGTGCGTGCGTGCGTGCGTGCGCATGCATGCATGCATGCATGCATGCATGCATGCATGCATGCATGTATGTATGTATGTATGTATGTATGTATGTATGTATGTATGTGTATTTGTTTTCCTAAAACATCTGTGTATGAAGTTGCATAAAACGTATTAATAAAAGAACGTCATTGTCTAATAAAATACTGTTGTAAAAAATGTTTATCCACTCTTGTCATTGAATACGTAATGTATATGATCTTTAACAAATAAATTATTTCCAAATTATTATAAAGATTTTAAAAAGAAATCGAGACATTTCAAATTGAAAATATATCTAAAATTTAATCAATTAACAATCTTTAAAAATTTCTGCAATTCTCACACAAATCTGATATAACTCGTGTCATAAACCGCTACTTAAGCAACTGTATAACAAAATGGATCCACTGCTTTCCTAGACAGAATAATCTTCTGAAAGGAAAATTGCTTAGCCTAAGCAATGTGTTCATCAATGTAAATTACCAAATGTTTAAATTTCAGACACTTACAATTTTAAAAGTTTGTATGTTCTCCTAATTCCATTGGTTTATTACTTTTCAAACAAATCTTTTATTGTAAATTTTTATATTTCACAAATATCATTGTTGTGATTTTAAATATGAAAGGTTAGCCGTATGAGTTTTTTTGCATATACCTGAGAATATACATATTATATAATCATATAATTGATTATTATGTATCCGATATTATTGCATTAAACTCCTTCAGATGTAGCGACTGTAGGGGATCACAAAAATAAATATACAAATAATGTTGACATTCGACAGCTGTGCTGAATAAAGCTTAACAACAGTAGAAGATACATTAATGTTAGGACTCTATGGTCACAAACTTTAGTAACTGAAAAGAAGAAAGACCAAAAAGTTTTATAAACTTAGAAAACAATTTAATTCTTAAAGTTATGGACGACAGAAATGTGACGGGGACTTAAAGTATTATGCAGTGAATCCAAATTTGTCCCTTTAAATGTCTATGAAAGTCCTAAATGAAAGAAAAGTTCCCTATTCATTTTAATACCGGAAATGGACTGTTGCTCCAAGAAACGCGACGTTATCGAGATGACGTTGCCCAGAATTCCTTCGAATAACAGTTCCGGAATAATAGTATAGTCCAAATAATAAGCACCTTCTATTTCCACAGAACAGCCCAAACAAATGTTTTTACTCTCGAAAATATCTAAGTACAGTATAAAATACGTCTACAGACTTATAACAGGAACACAATAAGTGTGATAGACTCCAAAAACTGAACGAATCTGAATGCTTAATTTTTTTCCTTATATACACTATTTTGACTTTACATCGCAACAGATCCAACGTGATATCATACACCATTTATTTTGCATCAATTAAGAATATTCACATGACCTCGCACAACCAATGAGAAGTCACACAATTATTCTGCAAACATCGATATCCCATCAATCATTGAGAAACTATTCATTGGGCGCCATTTTAAGTCTTATTATTAAGAGTACTGTTACTATTTGTCAACGCAAATGTAAACATCTATATATTAATCCGATGCCATAATATACTCAAGTCACATAGGCCAGGTTGAACGAAAAATATTCTGTACACATAACAACCATGAATAACAACTATAAAAAATTCCATAAAACCATGTACCAGGAGTGAAAAAATATAGATATACATAACAACTGAAAATAACATTTTAAAACACTGATTACGTCGTAGCGATGAGTCTGAAACATTTTTAACACTACGTTAAAAAAATCAAAATCAAGCACAAATATGAATTAAGGTTCTTAACCAGTTTAAGTCCCATTAAAATATTAAAAGGAATACCCAAGTAACTATTTTATGTATCATGTATCATCTTCCAATTAATCGCAGCATTTTCAATTTTTTTTAGTAACTGTTTTTTAAGTTTCCAGTGTATCAAAATTTCTCGTAACTTTAAGGAGACCACTTTTAGATGCATTAAACCTAACGAATTCAATTATTGTATCGCCAATACTCAAATGCCCAAAACAGACTTAAACAAAAGAAAAAGCCAATTCAAAGACCCCGATCATAGCTTTCATATTAATTGCATTTGTACGAACGAACTGATTTGAGGCGATGTACTACGCAAATGTTAAATAATAATAATAATAATAATAATAATAATAATAATAATAATAATAATAATAATAATAATAATAATAATAATAATAATAATAATAAAAACGAGGACTTTATATAGCGCCTAATCTTTAGAAGCTCTAAGCGCTTTACAACATTCAACAACGCTTAAAAAAAAACCATATATAATGAAATGATTACAAAAATTAAAAACAAAAACCACAAACTTAGAAACAGAAAACATGCTGTAAATTTGTAAGGTAATGATACGTAAAAAAGGATACATTATTAGGTAATTATGACTGTTCTTGCAGTTGAAATAGATGGGTTTTAAGGGCTCTCAGATAGGTATGTTGCACTGGAGCCCGTCAGTGAAACGTAGCAGAAAGAACAGATTTTGTGTTTAATTCTGGATCGTATGGATAGCCAGTGTAGGGTACAGAGCAGCGGAGAGGCATGCTCTGATCGTAGTACTCTAAGGATGATCCGAGCAGCAGTGTTTTTTTTTTAAAGTTTTAAAGTTTCTGAAGTAGATATTGAAATGAACCGGACAGAATTGAATTACAATAGTCCAGTCTTGAAAGTACTAAGGAACACACAAGTGTTTTTGTGGCATCAACTGACAGATACTTGCGAATGGAGCTGATGCGTCTCAGCTCAAGATCTGCAGCCAGATATGCAGCCTAATATTTGAAATACACTGTTGATTATAACACCATTAACAATAAAGTTTTCTCCAAAACGATTCATATTCTAGCATTTTTATTCTATGCTTTCTGTAGTAAGACGCTTTGTCTATGCTCTTTAGATAGACTATTATTTTTATTCTATGCTTTCTGTAGTAAGACGCTTTGTCTATGCTCTTTAGATAGACTATTATTTTTATTCTATGCTTTCTGTAGTAAGACGCTTTGTCTGTGCTCTTTAGATAGACTATTATTTTTATTCTATGCTTTCTGTAGTAAGACGCTTTGTCTATGCTCTTTAGATAGACTATTATTTTTATTCTATGCTTTCTGTGGTAAGACGCTTTGTCTCTGCTCTTTAGATAGACTTTTTTTTATTCTATGCTTTCTGTAGTAAGACGCTTTGTCTATGCTCTTTAGATAGACTATTATTTTTATTCTATGCTTTCTGTAGTAAGACGCTTTGTCTCTGCTCTTTAGATAGACTTTTTTTTTTATTCTATGCTTTCTGTAGTAAGACGCTTTGTCTATGCTCTTTAGATAGACTATTATTTTTATTCTATGCTTTCTGTAGTAAGACGCTTTGTCTATGCTCTTTAGATAGACTATTATTTTTATTCTATGCTTTCTGTAGTAAGACGCTTTGTATATGCTCTTTAGATAGACTATTATTTTTATTCTATGCTTTCTGTAGTAAGACGCTTTGTCTATGCTCTTTAGATAGACTATTATTTTTATTCTATGCTTTCTGTAGTAAGACGCTTTGTATATGCTCTTTAGATAGACTATTATTTTTATTCTATGCTTTCTGTAGTAAGACGCTTTGTCTATGCTCTTTAGATAGACCATTATTTTTATTCTATGCTTTCTGTAGTAAGACGCTTTGTCTATGCTCTTTAGATAGACTATTATTTTTATTCTATGCTTTATGTAGTAAGACGCTTTGTATATGCTCTTTAGATAGACTATTATTTTTATTCTATGCTTTCTGTAGTAAGACGCTTTGTATATGCTCTTTAGATAGACTATTATTTTTATTCTATGCTTTCTGTAGTAAGACGCTTTGTCTATGCTCTTTAGATAGACTATTATTTTTATTCTATGCTTTCTGTAGTAAGACGCTTTGTCTATGCTCTTTAGATAGACTATTATTTTTATTCTATGCTTTCTGTAGTAAGACGCTTTGTCTATGCTCTTTAGATAGACTATTATTTTTATTCTATGCTTTCTGTAGTAAGACGCTTTGTCTATGCTCTTTAGATAGACTATTATTTTTATTCTATGCTTTCTATAGTAAGACGCTTTGTCTATGCTCTTTAGATAGACTATTATTTTTATTCTATGCTTTCTGTAGTAAGACGCTTTGTCTATGCTCTTTAGATAGACTATTATTTTTATTCTATGCTTTCTGTAGTAAGACGCTTTGTCTATGCTCTTTAGATAGACTATTATTTTTATTCTATGCTTTCTGTAGTAAGACGCTTTGTCTATGCTCTTTAGATAGACTATTATTTTTATTCTATGCTTTCTGTAGTAAGACGCTTTGTCTATGCTCTTTAGATAGACTATTATTTTTATTCTATGCTTTCTGTAGTAAGACGCTTTGTCTCTGCTCTTTAGATAGACTATTATTTTTATTCTATGCTTTCTGTAGTAAGACGCTTTGTCTATGCTCTTTAGATAGACTATTATTTTTATTCTATGCTTTCTGTAGTAAGACGCTTTGTCTATGCTCTTTAGATAGACTATTATTTTTATTCTATGCTTTCTGTAGTAAGACGCTTTGTATATGCTCTTTAGATAGACTATTATTTTTATTCTATGCTTTCTGTAGTAAGACGCTTTGTCTATGCTCTTTAGATAGACTATTATTTTTATTCTATGCTTTCTGTAGTAAGACGCTTTGTCTATGCTCTTTAGATAGACTATTATTTTTATTCTATGCTTTCTGTAGTAAGACGCTTTGTCTATGCTCTTTAGATAGACTATTATTTTTATTCTATGCTTTCTGTAGTAAGACGCTTTGTCTATGCTCTTTAGATAGACTATTATTTTTATTCTATGCTTTCTGTAGTAAGACGCTTTGTCTATGCTCTTTAGATAGACTATTATTTTTATTCTATGCTTTCTGTAGTAAGACGCTTTGTCTATGCTCTTTAGATAGACTATTATTTTTATTCTATGCTTTCTGTAGTAAGACGCTTTGTCTATGCTCTTTAGATAGACTATTATTTTTATTCTATGCTTTCTGTAGTAAGACGCTTTGTCTATGCTCTTTAGATAGACTATTATTTTTATTCTATGCTTTCTGTAGTAAGACGCTTTGTCTATGCTCTTTAGATAGACTATTATTTTTATTCTATGCTTTCTGTAGTAAGACGCTTTGTCTATGCTCTTTAGATAGACTATTATTTTTATTCTATGCTTTCTGTAGTAAGACGCTTTGTCTATGCTCTTTAGATAGACTATTATTTTTATTCTATGCTTTCTGTAGTAAGACGCTTTGTCTATGCTCTTTAGATAGACTATTATTTTTATTCTATGCTTTCTGTAGTAAGACGCTTTGTCTCTGCTCTTTAGATAGACTATTATTTTTATTCTATGCTTTCTGTAGTAAGACGCTTTGTCTATGCTCTTTAGATAGACTATTATTTTTATTCTATGCTTTCTGTAGTAAGACGCTTTGTCTATGCTCTTTAGATAGACTATGCCCATGCACTACCTTTGCCTGATGAGAAAAGTTTTTTCGAAAACTAAGTATTAAAATAGATACAAAACACATATAACGACCTGAATTCGTAAGGTTTTCCGAATTTAAAATTCAAATATTGGGTCACATGTCAACTATTAATGAATTCAACTTTTACCTATTCCAGTTATACGATATTTGCCAATCCAAGCATCCTTCGCAAATACGTTTACGTTTAACAGTCTACTTTCAAATGAAATACAAAATATTTTTAATATAAAATTTATATTTATCTGCGCGAAATTCCTAACATAATCCGAGTGACAGAAAGTCATGGTATAGGGACTATTATACACAATAAAAGCCGAGGAACACTTCGAGACATATCCATTAACGTTCCAGACCGCTTACTTCAGCATTCTGACTAAAATCAATGTATGCTTGTCAGTAAGTTAATTTAATATACACCAATATACGGTCGTGTTCTGATGACCTTTTAATTTGCCAATGAAATTAGCTTTCACGTTGCTGAAAGTTAAAAAAAAATGTCATTCGGAACATATCGGGTCTAACGGCAACTCTCCCTAACACTATATTTAACATTTTTTTGATAGGCTGCTAAAATTAAATCCACAGAAAATTCCCAAGTTCACCAGAACAAAACGTTTTATCGATGCCTGTCAGGTCTTCATTATGTCAGAGATTATCGATTTAATCAGGTTGCATACTTTCGGTGTACTGGCTCAACGCGCTGTCCCGCCCGATCCTGTGCTCTAACAGTTGGTTACTTGGAGAGAAAAATTCCTTCCAATATGTCAATGCATCCGATACAATCATGCCAATCACAACCGGCTTTGCAGAGTCTATGATGCTGATTTTGTGTTTTTTTGTTGCTTTGTAGCTTTTCTTGCCTGCCTGCTCTTGTGTCCTCTATGTATTTATGCATGAAGCCTGATCGCTCATCTCTAATCTCTCTCACTGGGGTAGTCACTACAGATGATATACTCGAGATAGCACGCACTCACACATTTTGACACAGTCATTCGATTGAGACTATTGAATATGTTTAGGAGCAGACATCCAAACCTTAGACATGAAGATAACTCGTCTGTAATCTTTCCATTTACTTCACCTTTTGAATCTTCCAACTCTTTTATCATTATATTGATGTCTAAAGGAGATTTCTAAAGAATAAACTATGGTCGTTTATTGACTATCAAAATCTTTTAAAACTACTTTGTCCGTTCCTATTTAAACTTAAACCATGATATAAAACCATGGACATAGAGAAGTAAAGACAGACATTGTCTAATCTATCACCAAATGTCAAAGACCACTATTTTAAAGGGTTCATCAACAGGAGTTACAGTATTAGGCAGAAATCAGGATGTGTCATTTAAATCTTCAGCTTTGTCCTCACATACAAGATTTATGCCATCCAATATGATGGCGAAACAGCTGACTTTAGAAAAAGAATGAAGAATAATAAAAAGTCATAACATGGCAAACAGAAAAATTACCAACCATTTTATTTCACATTAGCTGGATGACCTGCCCAAGGAGACCTTTGACATTCTGTGCACTGACGCAAGTCAAATGATGGACTGGTATGCAGGTGGCCATAAAGAGAAAGAGCAGATGCTGTGGATGAAAACGCGTCACGAATTTGGCTTAAATGAATAATTTTAGTCACTATGTCAGATTAACCTCTTTTTCCTATCTAACGGCTTTCGCCTGATAAGAATGATTGAAAATCATTACATCATATTCTTCAACTTGAAGGACCACAGCTAACCACGACTGTATCATGAATCTAAACTTTAGTACAGAATTAAGTTTAATTTCGGAACATTTTCGTTTCTGAAACTTCAACAACTAGATGAATCGATTTGATTTCTAAATGATTCATAAAGCACAAAGTTGTTTTTAAACCTGACGTTCTTCAGTTGTCATAAATATATTCAAATTTTAATTGAATAAATTCAAGTAAATGTCCACTTCGTCAAAACCTACGTTATGGAGAAATAACTAATAGCAATAGCTTTTACAATAAGAGTAAGTTTTGTTCCTTAGGTTCTCGTTCTGCACCCATACACAATAATAACAAAATTGGCACTAATGTACATAATTGAGTATCCTAATGACAATACCGAAACGGAAGAAAATTACGTAGTAAATCGCGTCATTGAGCCTCGGAAGGAAAGCTATCGTTGCCATCACATAACATATATCTGAGCATCCCACACAATATATATTTATATGATTCGGTTTATATAACCCATATTCGATTGGGGTTTTTTTTATACTTCCAACACACTTCAGCGGTCCAGGTACACGAGGCAATCCAACCTGGTCCGGATCTGGTTGTCTATTCGTATGCATGTCTGACTTCTATGCAGATGGACCGGGTTCAATTCCCTGCTTCAAAGGTCAATCTTTGCCTCCTTTCATTGGTCATACAAAACCAACGAGATGAATCAAACCTGACAAATAATTTAAATAAAATGAAACTGTAAGAAGAACTTACAGTATTCTGAATTGTTGTTGTTGGGCTTAACGCCATTTTTTAGCACACAATAGGCTATTCATGGCGGCCAGTATTAATGGTGGGGGAAGAAACCGGGAAATCACCGGAAAGAACCACCGACCCACCAGAAGCTACTGGCAAGCTTTCTCACATATCCACATTCGCCGAATCCTAGACTCGAACACACGCAGACAGAGGTGAGATGGCAGTGATCTGTAACGGACAGCGCTTTAGACCACTCGGCCACTCGGGGCCCCTAGTATTCTGAATTAAACACAAAATAATCATAAAAAGAAGTTACGCTTAAGTCCAAAATAATCGAATGTTCCGAATGAATTTCATATCCTTGAATGTACTGGTGTGACAACATTCGATCAAATCACACAATTCCTGATTTTATTTGCACAAGACGCTCTTGTCATTTTTCATTGCCCTTCAATGCTTGTTGAAGAACATTCCAAATTTGGAATTAAGAACAAAATATCATATTGTGTCTCGCCTGCTAACTTTGATATAAATCTTTGACAGATTGAATTTTGCATAGGAAATAACGATCTCAATAACTAACCATATGAGATATTCATATGATGTATCACAATGGCAATACTCATATCTTCTTTGAATAATTCACAATAGTCCCAAACTAATATTGAGTCCAATCATCACCTTCTAATTCCAATGAATAATCCAAACAAACATATCTTCTCATATAATATATAAACAAAACAGTAAATACGTCTAAAGACTGATTTTAACATGTGCAATTAGAATAAGAAAAAAAATAATATTGCAGCTCATTTCTCCACTTATGTAAACCTTCAAGAGTCTTTTACGACTATATGTCGAATATACTCCACTGATAGATTTTGATACTCATTCTAACGTTTCACAACACCTGTATACACGACCTAACCCATCTAATGGAACATAACGTAATTCTTTTATAAAATCACATAACTCCACGAGCCAATTTGAAATTTCCCCAAACTTGTCAATGGGTTGTATTATTATAAATCTGACATCTATTTATAGATCATATAATATTGTAAAATAGTATGTATGTATGTATGTATGTATGTATGTATGTATGTATGTATGTATGTATGTATGTATGTATATATATATATATATATATATATATATATATATATATATATATATATATATATATCGTGTATAAAAGTATTTATGTGATATGTTGATATCTTCCTTTATATAATCACTAAAATTTAGTCTTCACCAATAATTATACATAATATAAATACAGCTATGTACAAAGGGTATTAATTACAGATATACATAATACTGTAACAAAAGACAACGATTATATTGTAACTATATAGATATATTCTGAGTGAGGAACTAGTTATTGTCAAAGATTTTCTTTTTCAATAATCAAAACCAAAACTTTTGCAGAGTTGAACAAAACAGCTGAAATTATTATGTACAAAAATCCGCTATTAAAACTTTCGTAACATGAAAGCAATGATTTAAACCAGTTCTTAATTTTCGTTTACTTGGCTAAATCTAAGCGTTTAAAAGATAATGGTCCCAATTTTTCTTGGCCGGAAAGTATATGCTATTTATACACAGATCGAAGCACACAATTCATGATTTTAATTGCACAAGACGCTCTTATCATTCTTCATTGCCCATCAAGTTGTGTTGAAATATATTCCAAGTTTGGCATTAAGAACAAAATTGTAGTGTGTCTACCGTGTCTAAATTCATATACAGCTTTCATAGATTGAATTCTCAGCGGAAAAAACGATCTCAATAACTAATCATATGAAATATTCATACTATGAATATACAAGCACTAAAAGCTCAAAATATGTTACCCATCATCCATAGTTATGGCATATAAATTACTATGTCATCATACATTTATATGCAACGAAGTACATGAAGAGGATACATAAGTAAAATCCATGCTGACCGTTATCGGAATTAAGCATGAAAATTATAATCGAGTTTCCTTCGTAAATGTAAAGATTAAGATATCTCTGGGAATAGATAAAAACGAGAGTTACATGAATGGCAAATATATCAATGTGAACGAAAAAGCTGCATTAACTGTATCTAAATATTTACTTCGATGTTTTCCTTGTACTTTTCAAATACCTTCAGAACATCACTATCCTTTTCTTTGTTTTCTCTTGCAATTTCAAATGGCGCAATTCCATCTTTGTTTCTCAAGTTCATTACGGAGCTATCTTTAGCAAGGAGCATATCAGCGACACCTGCATTCTTGGCTAGGTGAAGCGGTGTATCAAGATTTTCATTTTGACTCCTCGGATCCGCATGAAACTGCAGCAGAAATTTCATAACAAGTTTATCACCGTGCACCGAGGCGATGTGGAGTGCGGTTCTTCCGCTTATATCACGTAAATTTATTTGCATGTTATTATGCTGACACAACTTCTCCACTACACGTGCATGCCGTCTATCTGTTGCAATATGCAGAGGAGTGAACCCATATTTATATTCTTTGCAATTAACGTCGATATTTTCTTTAAGAAGTTCGTTGACAACTTCCTGTTGTCCAAACCGTGCTGCAAGGTACAATGGCGATCTACCATACATGTCTGGAAGGTCAGCACTGACGCCCGATTGTATTAAGGATTTCAGTACATCGACACGGCCTCTTCTCGCAGCGTAATGGATAGGGGTTAAGCCTTTCATATCATTCTTTTGTCGATGCTTCAAAGATCTGGATTCTGATTGATCTGCATTTTGTTTTATCAACATCACAACTATATCTTTGTGACCATACATAGACGCGTAATGCATAGGTGAATGCCCCTTCTTATCTTTTGCCATGGGATCTGCACCTTTTTCAAGAAGGATCTCTGATATTTCTCGTAATCCCATCTCTGAGGAGATATGCAGAGGTGTTTTGTCCAATCGTCCACTGCTTAAGTTAATATCGCAACCCTTTTCAATGAGCTTCTTTGCAATTTCTTTGTGTTTGAACATCAATGCTAAATGCAAAGGTGTCACACAATTTTTGTTCTTCATATCAATCTGAACATCTTTCACAAGCAAAGCATCAACGACTCGTGCATGACCAAACTGGCAAGCTACATGAAGACAAGAATTTAGAATCTTTTTCGTCGGTATCTTATCTACATCAGCACTTTCGGCGATCAAAAAAAGAGCGATATCTTCGTGTTTATGTATGAGTGCTTGATACAAGGGAGTTTCCTTATTTGGAGTAGACTCGGTATCGATATTTGCACCTTTCGAACGGAAAAGCTTTACGAGGTCGAGGAAACCACCTTCAGACGCCAAAGCAAGGCATTTGTCATATATAGCGCTCTCCTGGTCAATATCTGTTCTTCGGAAGAGATCCTCAACAATCTCCGTATTTCCTGCAATTGTTGCTCTGATGAAAGCGTCACTTGTGATTGTTACACCCTCTTGTATCAGCAATTCGTAGAGTGAGAATAAACCAAGTCTACATGCCACAGAAAAGATAGACTGCTTTTGTTCTTGTACCCATCGTTTGTCATCAATCTGATCCAAAAGCCTCTTTTCCAAAATTCGTCTTACGAACTCAGTTTTAGGAGTATTTTGTTTGAGTGCCTCCTTAAGAAACGAAGATTTTGTGAAGCCCCATGCAACCCCACGTCTTCTAACTATGAGTTCCTGGAGTTCTTTACTTCCTGTCTCGTTCAATTTCTCAAAGAAGAAGTCAAGGAAATTTGGCTCCTCGAAAGCTGAATGATGAATAGCCACAAATTCATCATTCGGGTCTTTTAATGACTTCAGCAGCTTCTGGAAGAGGTCATTGTAATGATGCTTATCAATTGGAATCTTTAAGCTTTCCCGATAACCCGTGGTAGACGTTTCTTTGTCATTATTGCTCCCCTTTACAGTGCAAGTATTGTTCACCAGAAATTGCATGCTGCCATATCTTATTGCAGCATCTGGTTTCATTTTCATGAGGACTCTCCCAAAGGCTTCCTCAATAACTTCATGGGAAAATGTATAACCTTCAGACTGCCATGAAGTTGCTTTATGTTGTGTCAAGTAAACCCCATTTAGCTTCTCAAATTGTTCATCGATGGAAAATGTACAGGGCAGATAGAACTTTAAGTTGCTAGCAATATCATCCAGCTTTTCTTTTCCAAAGTTTGATAATGACAATCTTCTTTCGAGCTTAACCTTTTTAGCAAACAAACCTAAGTCCAGTTCTTCAGTGCTGTAGGGTAATTTCCAAACGGCAGTTAAAGCTATAAACATGGGCTTGTTTGCATCTTGTATCCATATTTCTTTAATTCCGGCTTCCAGTGCCTCGAGAGGTCTCGTAAAAAAATTTGATTTTTGCCTGAGGTAGACTATGTCAGAAGCAAATATCTGGCAGCATAGAGGAAACCCAAACGGGCTAGTGAACTCCAAACAACATTTTGTCACTTCATCTTTCTTCAGAGTAACTTCTTTTGAGTCTTTGTACTTTGCCAATTGCTTTAATAATATTTCAGTTTTCTCTTCTTGCTGTAGTTTTTCAGATGATAGCAAAATAAATCCGTCTTTGTCAAAGAAATCTTCATCCAAGTACCATCTGCATTCCCTTAAAATGAGTTCTCTGCTGGTAAAGATAAATCTAACCTTATCCTTTTTCCATTTCTTAAAATCATCGAAGTAATGTCTCCACATGCCGCTAAGATAGTTATCATAAGTAACAGTGCCAAATATGTTATCAATCATAATAATGTCCACATGTTCTGGGGTTACATACTTGGCATCTGCCGGATCTTTCAAAATTAAGCATGTTTTCCACATCTTCTCCATTTCAAGAAGTAACATGTAACCAATTGTTGTCTTACCCTCACCTGGGTTCCCAGATAAAAAGACTGTATGTTTTCTATTCTTATTCAAAAGAATGTCCATTGCATGATTAAAATCATTTGTTGGATGGAAGTATTCTCTTTCTGGCTTTAAGTGTTTAAGCTTGTCTCTGGTCTTGTCTGGAAATGGATATGTGAAGGACACAATGTTTAACTATGTACACAACTGTATACAAATGCGCAAATAGGTATCGATCTGTAACGTATTCAAATCCATCTGTAAATGCATTCGGAACAAAATAATTTTTCACATGCTTAGATTTGCAAGATAAAGTTATTTCCTATACCTCTGAGTCCTTCCATAAAACTACTGAACAAATATTATCCAAAAGTAGTTTGAACAACATAGAATTTGGCGTGCTAATGGACTTATCCGGTGTTCTAACTGAATCCATGTTATTAAGAGAAAGACATTTTATGTACACCCGAAATATAAATAAAACAACTAAGCTAATTTGTTAAACAGCGTTGCGGTGACCTCGTTAAATACATACGTCGTCGAAGATTATCCATTTACCATATTCTTATGCAACCTATTTGACATTTTCCTTCTGAATATCCGGACTCAAACTTTAATAATAATACTTTATCTTAATATTACCAGGAACAGATACAGTATAATTATGTACCCAATAAGAATTATATGTAATAATTACATGTACAGGACTTGCAACATTAATTTCGAAAATACATTTTACTGAAATTATATAGGACAATACACTAAATACCATTAACTATGAGAGTAATGTCTTTTCGATGGAATCACTCTTCAATTTCGGATGTCCTGACCTCAGGGTCCTTTCATTTATTAACTTCATAAGCCAGTGCTATGCAACTGTCAAATGAAGCGTAAAAACTATTTCCTTACAACTGTTTTGCAATGTACTGATATGCATTTCTTAAATCTCGTGAAAGCACTTACCAAGCAAGAGCTTCAACGTTTCATTTGGTTCTCGCTCAGCATCTAAAATAAAGATAAAACTTTATGTCAGACCGTATCTGATAGAAGCTCGACATCGATTGCTGGTAAATCCGGGTCACTATTATCTTAAGAAAGAGACTAAGCGTCGCTGGAATCTAGCCGGTTTTTCTGTGTCATCACGAGAAATTTCTGGCTACAATTAGATATCAATAATTTTTGTGTGATTTAGACGGCATAACAAACTGCATAGTGCCGTGATGTGTTTCTATCATAGTGATACAAACAACCTAATTTTGCAACCTTCAAACGAATCCGTTATCTATATATAACATTAGTACTGGTATACATTAAATACGATAATAATCATGTTATTATCATAATTTACTTGTTTCTTGTAATGGCTGCAACAATGGAAGAAACAATATATTTTTTTCTAATCATAATGTATAATTTTCAACTTACCTTTCTTTTTCATCTTGATATCCTTTGCAAGGTCGTCTACCATTCTATCGGTTTCAGTCTGTCTCCCTGTCGTATAAATAAGAGTTTATAGCCCACCATTTGTTGCAATAATTTATACCAAATCAAAATTAAAACTAATCTTGAAATTCAAACTATGATAAATTTATAGTCAGGCATTTTTAACTATAAAATATCACGCTCGGTATAAGGCCTACTGATAATGCGAGTAATTACAAGTATGTATGTATGTATGTATGTATGTATGTATGTATGTATGTATGTATATATATATATATATATATATATATATATATATATATATATATATATATATATATATATATATATATATATATATATATATATATATATATATATATATCTGTCTGTGTCTGTGTGTCTTAATGCAATCAAGCTATAATTGTTCAGTACCCTAATAAATATTCCAAGCAACTGGTGGAAATAGTTGAACAAAACGACGTGCTTAAACTACTCGACTATCAAATCAAGATATTCATAACGTGCATTTTAACATATAAAACCTCAACATGCAAGTTCTCTCTCTCTCTCTCTCTCTCTCTCTCTCTCTCTCTCTCTCTCTCTCTCTCTCTCTCTCTCTCTCTCTCTCTCTCTCTCTCTCTCTCTCTCTCTCTCTCAAACTAAGCATACTTTTAACGTATTCTGTCACTTCTAAAGTCTTTTCTGTTAATTTCTTGACTTCCTCTGCCTCTCTTTTTGCTTCCATAGCTATCTCTCTTGTTTGCAAATCATGTTCTTTTTGTCTTTTAAAGTCTCTCATATAATCTTCTGCGAAGTCTGAAGACATTTCATCCTTTAGTATGACTTCCATTTCACTCTCGAAAGTTGTCTTTAAACGGATGTCGAATCGCTTTACTACGGCCAGCATATCTGACCAAATCTGACCAAATTCAGCATCTGGAAGAGACGCTCTTGTCACGTGACCAAACACCTCGTTTCTCCTTAATCGAATTCGTTCAATGTCATCCCCTTCATTTTGGTTCTTGTCTTCTGGATAGACATCGGATCCCCATTTTTTAGATGGTCGCTGTATTTTCTTCTCTCCCATGGGTAAATTTCTTAATAACATATACAATAAAGTAATGTCAAAATCCTCGTTTGTGACTTCTCCTCTACCTGGTTTGCATATTCTCATGTACTGTTCCTCCCTCATCTTGCCAGCCGTCTCAAGCTTCTGCTTATTTATGTGCACTTTATCTGGAATATCTTCAGGAAGAATAATTTTTGTTAATGTTTCCCACAACACATCTCGGAGCAACTCCACAAATAGACGGCTCAGCTTTGCAAAATTCTGACTCTCTCGTGTCGATGTATATTTGCTAGACGTTGCTCTCTCCATCTTCACTTTTCGAGATTCAGTTACATCCGACTGCATTACTATAAAAAGAAAACAGATTTATTATTTTGTTCCATATGAAGCAAAGTTATAAAACTAGACAATACACGCTTATAGACAACCTTTGATAACCCCTTTAAGAACAATTTCTGCTGTATATGTTGCTTCTGCATTCTTCTTTAAATTCCAAGGTCAAGAAAATCTACTTCACCCATTTTGAAAATAAAACATAATCAAAAGAATTCAAACATCAACTGAAAGCATGACTAAACAAACTTTAATAACAAAATGGAGAGCAACAACTTACCAAAACTATAATAGTCTTTCGAAATCAATTTTTGTAGTCCGGAACTACATTCTGGTGGGTGCGCCAATTAACAGAGGAACGGAATTCCGTCGATGGATCAAGCTAATGATCGCCATATTAATGTCTGCAAAAGAGATAATGAGCGACGTTTCAACTGAACAGTGCCATTTAGCATACTAAACACGTGATAAGGGTATCAGCCAAATTCAGACTAATTGCTGATGACAACACTGAATTATATATATATATATATATATATATATATATATATATATATATATATATATATATATATATATATATATATATATATATATATATATATATTGCTGAGATGGCATTAATGTAAATGCATGCACACATACAGAGCCGTAAAGAGGACATATGGTGCCCATGGCAAGAACTAAAATTGCGCCCCTATCAAAGTGGATCCCACGGCAAGAACTAAAATTTTGCCTCTGTCAAAGTGGCACTCACGGCAAAAACTGAAATCTTGCCACTATCAAAGCTTTGAAAATATAAAATTTATGCACGTGCGGTGTCTTGCCACATCCTCACTACGCCTCTGCATATAATCCCAATCTTACTTTTGAATATCTTTACTATCTGGATTATAGCTATATAATAAATATAGTAAATATCATCCGAAACACAAATAAAACTGGACGGTCATATATTGATATTACGGTCATATCATGTTAAATTACCCTTTATTTTGATCAGTAAACAGGTCACATTTGGGCAATTAAACTGTTAAAGAGTGTTTTTCCAAATCAAATTAGCTAATTTACAAAAATGTATATAGTTGAAATTTAACGGTTTTCTGCCTTTTAAGCATATATTTAAGGAATATATTTTTCATTTTGGCCTATTTTCTTTAGGTTTCTATATTTGTCATTGTCATTTGTTTGTGTCATCTGCCTTGAAAAAAAATGTGATCCGTAGATTTCGATATGACTTCGCCAGTTAGTCTAGTCTGGTTCCCTGCTTGGTATGCGGAGTGCAACAAATGGAGCATGCGAAGCAGGGAAAAAGACTAGAGTTAGTGACACATGCTGCTTTGTCATGTTTGTATTCTTTACGATGTTCGCAAAAAGAAAAAAAAATAGTATCTCTTCAAGATCCAGTGTATTTGAAAAGATTTTTAATGACTGCATAATAAGCACTGAAATGTAAATTACTTAACATTCTTTAAACGCTTTTTAAAAATAATGCCTTCTTTTGCAAAATAAATGGAAGCCTTGCATTTCCTTCATTACTTCGTTTCAGTGTGAACAGCGCCCTCGTTAGTCTACAAACAAGATGTGGAGTTACAAACTTTAAATACCTCAGCTAATTTTCAAGCTTCAACTCATATGGATCCTTCTATACGGGTGATTAAAATAAATTTAACTAAGTGCTAGCCAATGTATAAGTCTTATACGCAAAAGAACATAGTTTACTGAATACTGTACAAAGATATTGGCATTAGCAGTTACGACTGCGTTGACAAATCCGATAAGAAAGTTAGGTGAGCAAGAATATGCATTTTTCTATACTACTGACAGCAACGTGTCTTGCATAATTTGTATTACTTTATCTGGTCAGTAGATATCATATAACGAAATGAACCATTAACTCTCTTTGCTACAGAGGTTCTCAGTTTAAACTGAGAGAGGTTGAAACTGATGACCATAGTATGACACCTGAACATTTAAACACGAGTTTTAAATGACCCCGATCTTATCTCTGGCTTGAAGGAAGGGCTGACGTAGGTTTTCTGAAAAATCATACTTTCTCAACATTAACAGTATTATGTCAATTCCTCCAATATGTTGAAGGTTGTGACCATGTAGAGAAACTTTAGCTGGAAACTTTGCTCTTGCCATGATTTTAAAATGACCTTGAAGTTGCTTAAGATTATAGACGATAGACACTAATGGAGATAAAAACTGAAACAGCTTACTGATTATACAGCCTGAATCTGACGAAATTACACGTACAAAGTTTACTACTTACGACCATGCAAGAAAAACACTGACTTAAACTTGAATCAATATTTCTAATGACCTTAATCTTGTCTCAGATATAGGGTTTTTGGCGTAAATAAAGATCATCGAGCAATTCTTATTAATTGTACAGTCCAAGTGTAACAGTCTAACCATATGTTTTTGTCGTATGTTCCATGCATAAAATTTTTACCGAAAGCTCAACCATGTCCTCCACTATAACAAGAACGAGTAATGTCTACATCTATCCTTGACTAGATTATACGAGGCAAACTTCACAACTCATGATATAACGTCTTGTTCAAGTCGTAATACAAGTTATTTAGAACAAATGATGTCTACACAAATAGCTAGTACTATATTTAACTTTGTTTTAGTTCTTACGCTGTTACGAGATAGCTTGAATATTTAAGAGAGTAAATACGGTTCAACTGAGGACAGATAATCTGACAAGTTGTAATTTTATTTTAGTGTGGCACAGATCTTATCAATGGAGAGCAACGTACATTCCAGCACATATAACCTAAGAGAAGAAGAAAACAGGAAGGGGAATATGGGCGGGAAAATTTACTAATATTTACCAAAAAAAGTGGGGAACATTTTGAACAATTAAGGGATTAAAGCAACATCATCACATATATCCTAATCCTAAATATACTGAATTATCCATGAAAGAAATCACGAATACAATAAATCAGCTAGCGAAAGGGATAACCCTAGGGAAATATGAACTTATTGGGAAATTCTACAAAAATTTGAAAAGTGAATTATCGTCGATTCTAGAATCTTCATATAATAATATTTTATTGAAAAATGAAACAATATAAAGACCAATGAGACATGAATTAATTACACTTATTTCCAAAGGGAAGGAAAATAGGCAATATTTAAATAACTGGAGGCCCATCTTTTTCCTAAACATAAATTTAAAAATATTAAGTAAGATTGTAGCAAATAGAGGCAAAGTGGGAATGAACAAAATTATAAATATAAACCATACATGTTGAACAAAATGGCAGGAGATAGAGAATAATCTAAATATAAAAACAGTGATAGACTTTATACAGGAAGCATGACGGAAAGTGCTATGGTGCTTTTTGATCAAGAAATAGCTTTTGATAGACTGGAACACAACTACATAAAGTTCTAGAAAAATTTGGATTCGGAACTTATTTCCGGAAATGGACTTTAATTCTTTATAATAAAATAACTGCAAGAGTACGGGTAAATGGGGCTATTACGGAAAAATTTGAAATACAAAGATCAATGATGCTGGGATGCCCACTATCAATGCTATTATTTGTGATAACAATTGAAATCCTTAAGTATTAAAATAGGAACCAATACAAAAATTGAGGGAATAAAAATCACCAATTTAAAAGAAGAATTTTACATGCTCCAACATGCGGATGATTGCATCAACTTTATAAAAGACCCTAACTCCTTTAGACATATAGAAAAAGGAACATGAATCATTCGAGAAAACTTCTTGGTCAACAGTAAATCACGACAAAACGGAAATATTAAAAGACAGGAAACTGGAGGGGAATCCCTCTCGACTTCTCTCCCCAACCCCCAAACAAATAAAAGATTAAAGCTTTATGACTATTTTATGGGGAAAATGAGAAAGAAGAGAACTCTAAACATATGGTTAGGAAAATAAAATAAAATATCGATATCTGGGCACTAACGCCACTGTGCATAATGGAGCGGTACCAAGTGGCCAAGATATATTTCTACCCTAATATGAAATATATCTTAAAATCAATTGACATAGAAAACAAAAATTTACATAAATTGGATAATGATATAATTAATTACATATGAGGTTATAAGAAACTCTGTATAGGGCCAAAAAGAGGGGGTGTTGGCACTGCCTGGTCTTATAATAATTAAATATACAAACATAATAAATTAAATAAATACGATTAGCGCTGTACCAAAAACACCACTGGAGGCCCTATGCATATATTGCTTTGGATTTATGACTAGGAATGGGGAATATATATATATATATATATATATATATATATATATATATATATATATATAGAGAGAGAGAGAGAGAGAGAGAGAGAGAGAGAGAGAGAGAGAGAGAGAGAGATAGATAGATAGATAGATAGATAGATAGATAGATAGATAGATAGATAGATAGATAGATAGATAGATAGATAGATAGATAGATAGATAGATAGATAGATAGATAGATAGATAATTCATTATAAAAAAAACTAGAAGTTCCCAGGAAGTTTAGAAGTATCAAAGATTTGCTAGTTAAATATAGGGATAAAAAAGAATTATGGGGAATTAAAGAATACAAAATGTATGAATGGATAAGAGAAGACATTACCAAAAATATGCAAAGTAAAGTTGAACAAATAAACTGGAGTGTAAATTGGGATAAAGCATGGGAGCACTGTGCCACCATCAATTCTTTAAAAATGAAACGCTTAATATGGAAATACGTGCACACTATATGATTGACAGGAGATGTAGCCCTCAATTTCACAAGAATAGAGCAAGGTAATCTATTGCATGAAGAGAGATAACTCTGTTGGAACTAGACTGGGGTAAGAGTTATCTAGTCACACCAAACAATTCAGTCATATGTACCACATTTTAAAAAAAATCATAAAAAATACAAAATGTGATCTACATATGAATTAACATATCACATGTTTCCAAAAAGATCAACTTTTTACACCTAACAAAAAGTACAACTCTTACATAATGCACCAATCACAGCTAGTATTGTTGCTTCTTTCTGAATACAATGTTCCTACACAATAAGCTCTTCCCACCTGTGGTGGTACAATTGGTACCATTATAAGATAAGATAAGAAGATAAGAATTCTTTATTTTAGACTGCATAGTCCATACATCTAAATTAAAATACTGATATAGATTATGGGAGAAAGGGCCCGTTTTTTTTTGTACAAATTTAATGCCGCAATCAGTGACCTAGTACACAAAAGTCATAAAAATTCAAATACACAAGTGAGGTCAAAAAGATCCATATTTTTAGATACTTATATAAAAACAAAACATTAGAATATTATTCTCTTGACCAGAGAAGTCAATGGCAGTCCATAACAGAAGTGTATGCACCCCAGCCCCAAACTTATACCTGCAATTTTCATGTCCGAATGTCATTTTTGACCCCATGTGATGTGCCGCATGCCGCAGTCAAAATCTCACATGCATGCTTTGTACAAAAATCATTAGTTTGTTTTTATTGTATCTTCAATGTAAAATTATTCTCATTTTTCTGCAAATAGTCATTGTCGGATGAAAATTCACCAGATAAACTCTCCAGTAAAACCGGAGTTTGGGGAAGAATACTACCAACCAGCATGAGGCACACGCCTATCCTGAGCAGGCCATTACAAAGACATCGGATATAAGAAATGACTTCATGGGGGAGGGGAGAGTACCAAGGTCCTTTTCCCCGACTTGGAGGAATACGTCATCAGAGACACTCTCTCGGTGGTCAATATCCTGCAAAATACGTGGAACACTTGCTCCAGGTATGCCGCGAAACTCTAAATACAAATTCTCTGGCCAAACTAGTGTGAATGTGTGAACATAATGCTGAAGTCGGGAGATAAGGTTATGCCCACAAATTAAGAGATTAGTGGTGAATATAAAATAACATAAATGCAGATCCTTACATAGGATATAGCCTCAGCACTCCTGAATTGATCCCAATAAAAATTAGAAACTTTTCACATCAGCACGCACAGAAAAACACTAGGATATTTTTGTGCATTTGTAACAGCAACCGTTTCTCATTCAGAAACAGAATTTTGAATTTGAGAAATTCTTAATTTCAAAAAGGAAATGAATATATATATATATATATATATATATATATATATATATATATATATATATATATATATATATATATATATATATATATATATTGGAGGCACTGGGGAAATTTGACTTAAAGTTGTCCTCCTACACAGATCTATAGCAAGCAAACAATTTAGCAAATACGTATATAGCATACACAGGACATAGGGAACCCTTAGCAAAGGTCACTTGAAGAAGAAAAGAGAAGCCTTCCGACGAGGAGAAGAAACCTAGATCGAATGAATAATCCTTTAGACACGCTAGGGAACAAAAAATACCCCATTTGTTAATTAAATAAATTTTTAATCCAAATTCTGTTTATAAAGAAAGCCATATAACACACTTTAGGGAGTTACTGGAAAACGTAAAACTTTTGTTTATAAGTTTGGGGGTCATCTGTCTGGTGTCCCCACCCCTGAAAAAATATACCCCAACCCACATCTTAATCCATACGACCAACTCCCACCTCTGTACACTTACTGTACACTTGTGTCTCCTTTTATATTAAATCACTAGACTAACGAGAGAGAGAGAGAAAGAGAGAGAGAGAGAGAGAGAGAGAGAGAGAGAGAGAGAGAGAGAGAGAGAGAGAGAGAGAGAGAGAGAGAGAGAGAGATTCTTAAATGTTCATGCGGATACGTAATACACACTTAGATGTCTCAGTCGCTTCAAATGGGCTTTTCTCTCGATTCGGGAAGAAAATTTATGTAAATTTTAATAGAACAAAAACTAAATGTATCCATTACAACATCTCGTGATATATAATAATAGACTTCTGGTCCATTTATCTGTAACCTAGACACAAGCTCTTGTCTGGGTGACCATTATCTATTACACTCAGAAGCCTTTTAATAACATTTCAAGTACCCTGCTTTGATTTGACCATTTGTGTCAGTTACAGAAAGCGTCGTGGTATGGTCAATCTCTACCCATTATCTCTCATGCTTAATGCACATATGTATAGAGATGACTATAGAAGAACAATGACAAATACAAAGGACCCTGTGTTGTTCAGCTTAAATATACATATACGATAATGTCATTAGAATAATATTAATTTTCAAAGATCTATAAATGTTACTTTACCAATAAATCCCTTTTATATTATAGTCTCAGAAAGAAAATCGCATTTTCTACATGAACATTTGCGCTACGGTTTCGCTTGATTAATGGTCATCTCTGAAAAAAATATGTATGACAGGTGACATATATGCATATAAACTTCTGGAGTCTCATAAATAATCTATCAGATAAGATTTTGAATTTTATAATAATAATAATAATAATAATAATAATAATAATAATAATAATAATAATAATAATAATAATGATAATGATGATGATGATGATGATGATGATGATGATGATGATGATGATGATGATGATGATAATAATAATAATAATAATAATAATAATAATAATAATAATAATAATAATAATAATAATAATAATAATAATAATAATGTAGCTTTTATATTGGAAAACTCCTTGCTTTTAATTCCAGTTCTGCCTGGGGATCCGACTGGCTCAATAGTCTAAGGCTATCGCATTTAACCATATCTCATCTTTTTGCCCGCATGGGTTCAAAGTCTGGGTTCGGCGATCGTGGGTACGTGATAAAGCTTGCCAATAGATTCCCGTGAGTCGATGGTTCTTTCCTGAGCCTTTTTTTTCCTCCACCAAATATAATGCTCCCGCCCCCTCCCGTGTATGGACATTCGTTAAAAAAATTGGGTTTACATACAAAACCAAACATTCATGTTCCCTCCACCCCCAACAAACCCCTCTGAACTTTGACGCATTAGTCTAACTCACTGACCTTAGATTTAGAACGTGTGCAGCTTTTCGGTTTATGTTCACACTGCACTACTGAATTACTCGTCAATGGGGCAGAGAGCTCCTCGACGTCTCTGAAAGCTCCTTGTGATCCTGTGTGTATTCCATAATAAAAAAATCTGTTAAGCAAAAACAACAAAACAAGTATATTCCAAATATAACCTAATTTACATATCTTACCTAGAACTTGTTTTAAAGAATTGCAACTATGTATATGCAAAACAATTGTAAAATGTTAACGTGTGCAATTGTTTTGTCTGTCAACGGAACAATATTTGTATGAAATGTAAGTACGAATTTTGACCTAATACTAGCTTGCTAAATTGAAACCATTTGCTGTCTTTTATATGCATTATCACTGTTATTCATAGTCTGATCTTATGGATACGATATATGCAGACGATACATAAACATTTTTAAAAGGGACATATAAAATGCATAAAACTTAATCACTTTATTCGTTGTGTATATACGATTTTATATATGACTGACTGACTGACTGACTGACTTTATTTTATCTTCAGATGAGATTTCATTCATTTATTTTCATTATTTCATTATTACACAATAAAGACTGGAACATAGCTTGACAGTGATGGATTTACAACACACTAAACATTATATATATATATATATATATATATATATATATATATATATATATATATATATATATATATATATATATATATATATATATATACGTGTGTCGGTTGTTCTTTCCGTGGTTTTCCCAGTTCACAACATCGTCAACAACAAACGTAAAGAAAGCATAATCAGTATGGAATACGACTCGACAACGTTGGTCTCCGCTGTAAGAAACAAAAGTTGTTGGTCTATAACTTTGTATCGTTCCCGGTGACTTTCCTTTAATTTTTATGATATAAAAATTGTTCGGGTTATCAAGGTTTACTTTAAAGTTAATCACTATTTAAATTTTAAAAAAAACAACAGAGAGACAGTTTTATAAAACGTTGGCAATTCCTCCGTTCTTGGAATTGACGTACTTTCGTTTTGAATAAGCCGTCATGCAAATTTTACTATGAAATATACCACTACTACTGACTGAACAGGAATGCTATTCGGTGAAAGGAGATAACAAAGAAGAAGAAAAAAGGATTTTATATCAAACAAAACAACACGGGATATTTACCTTGTAGTTATCATGGATACATCTCAATATGTTCCACTGTATGTCATCCAGGTAAAATAGGCCTGCCGATCTCAGTTGTCTCCCGCTTCATTGTCAGCACAAAAATGAAAAAGAACAGACCTTATCGTTTGGAATGACTCTAATATTATCATTTTATCATTCATGCGACAAGAGTTATTATATGGCTGTAATTCATATTAAAATATGATATATTTAATATTTCTCTTTCTTTTTTAACGGAATTTTAATTTATACTACCGGATAGCAACGTTTACGTATGATCTGATATTTGGCCGCATAATTTAAAAAGTAGGTATCGGTTTCTTTCTAATAATAATAATAATAATAATAATAATAATAATAATAATAATAATAATAATAATAATAATAATAATAATAATAATAATAATAATAATAATAATTTTGCATTAAAATCAATAAGTTCACATCATTAGTAGTAGTAGTAGTTCTTTTAAAAAGATATCCCAGCAATTTTATTTTAAACTGTTTCCCATTAGTTACTATTAATAAGCTTCAATACTGTTATCAAAACGTTTCCTACTCTCAGAATAAGCAATTAAAAAAATGCCACACGAAATAAGTAACAATAATTAAATTAAAAACAACAAAAAAATAATCTTTTGTACATAATATAAATATTATGCCAGAGTTTTTCACATTAAGTATAATTTTATTTTCTACTGAAACCAATATAAATCATTTAAATTAAAATAAAAAATATAGAATGCGCCATTGGACTTTTGTCCCCAAAAAATGTTGCTTCCGTTTCAATAACCAAGACTGTAGTCCCAATCTAATTTTAGATCAATTTTTCCTCTCATCTTTTGGGGGGCTAGATTTAGGCATTCCTGGTATGGATTTTTCAAGGTATTGTTTATTCTTTGGTATATGAGCATTATGGTTTGGATGTCTGTGTGTATTTGTGCTACTGTGCACAGTGACTGATGAGGCACTATGATGATAAGAAAGTCAAATATGTGACCCATTGCACGGAGGTTTGATTAGAATCCGGTGATGTATGTACTGGCATCGAAATGTTCATCGTGATGATAGACCTGAATACAATTTACGTTTTTGAAATTTTTGCCTCGAAACAACAGAGGTCCGCGCACTTCTTGAGGGTGTACTTTCAATGTGTAGCCTAGAGCCAAGACGTCTTGAATTTTTTTCATTTCAGGAATGCCACATGTTCTGTATTTGGATACGTAAACTTGTTGTAACAGGAGCTCAGCTTCTCATCGTTGCTTGCTTCGGTCCGACTTTTTAAATGTTCGCCAATTTCTTTTTCATTCTGCCATGTAGTTCTTGTCGGGATACGTTCGTTCCACAACGATGGCACGGGCGAAGCACATCTGGTCTTGAGCGTTGTTAATTTGAACGATACAGAGCTTGATCCTGCTAAGGTTGTCCACCAATAACACATTTCTGCGTTGTTCAGTCCCTTGGGGAAGAGACACTTGGGTCATGAACAGTGTCGCTTTTCCGTCGGTGATGTGAAACTTGTCGTTGGATTGCTGCACGTGTTGAATTTTGTTGATGAGTTTGGATGGTGTTAATTCTGCCGGGCTGCTAAATTCAATCCAAGCTGAGGATTTCATACTTTCAAGATGAATGAAAAGTCTCAAGGGATCATCTTCTTTGGCTTCACATTACTCTTTCAGTGTGGTTAACAAAGAATCCCACACATCGGTGATGAACTCTTTTGCTTTCTCCAACGGTACGTCGGACTTAATCTTTAAATTTCACCGTGTACGTGTAGGCCTTGGTTCTAAATTTTCTGAAGGAGCGTTTGTCGGAACTCGAATGTGAAAGTAATTTTCAGGGCTTACCGGTGGCAATGTACTCCGACTTGGTGTAGACTCTATGGGTCTGGATTCTGGTTTACTCATGTCATCTTCCACATCGCTGGTATGAATTTGAGCCAAGGCTTCAGTTACTGTGCGAGGCGATAACTCACATTTCTGCCTCTTACTTTCTTCTCCATTCTTTACAAAAGGATGCGATCGTTTCGTCTTGAGTGTAAAAAGTCAAATGACTTTATATCCATGTCAGACTCAGTGTATGTATGTATAAAGAGCTAATGCCTTCCCTCTCAGTATTCATTTCACTCAAGCCAATCAGCACGATGGAAGGGTCAACACAGATCGAACTTCTACTTAGAACTTTGTAATGTGTCATACGAAAGTTTTCTTTCTTCAGACAAGCCAACGGTCTACTTCACCTCCTTTCAAGATAAAAGTCAAGATACCTGCAATATATGTCAGAAGAAAGGGCATTGGGCTACAGAATGCCCAGACCATCAAAACAGTAAGACCAGTGTCAAAAGAGATCGAAGTCAAGGTACTTGTTATCATCGTCAAGAGAAATAACATTGGCCTTCAGAATGCCCTAAGAAACAATAGGAGCAAGAGGAGGAGAAAGAAGAAGTGCCCTCGGTAAAGGAATGCCCAGACACGTTCAGAAAGAGAGGAAAAAGAAGACAAGAAAAAGGGAGGAAGAAGGGGAGGAAAAACCCGTGAAAGTAAACAAAAGTCAGAAAACAGAGAGAGAGAGAACAAAAAAAGACACAGAAGTCTATAAACTTTATTTAAAATGTTGCATTGTGTTGTGAATTTGATTGTAAATTGTGTACCAGAATAAACCAGACATAAAAACGTAATTGTCTCCTGGTTTCGAATTTTTAGAATAAAGGCCTACACTCAAATACTCACACACGTGCACCATAGGGTTAAAAAAAAGCGATTTTGAGTTTTAATTGATTTGATTAAAATTAATACTATCTCTCTTCAAAAGAAAGGAGTTTCCCTGAAAAGGACCTTTTGGTGTTTGCTTTTTATAAAGAAAATAAATAAACTCAGGAACAATAAGCAATCAGCTTTAACTGCCTTAAACCTTTGTCACGGCCAATGCCAACGTCTGGACCTGGTCCTGTCTATGATTGGGTAAAATTATCACTAGGGTTGGTATCTCCGGCATACTAACAGGGTTGGACTGTTTGGCTCCGGAAGGTCTTTTTCTCTTGGGTCATAATGAAGAAGTCTGATACATTTGTTTCAGACTTCTTAACTCTGCCAAAACACCTTAGAGTACCGTTACCGTTTGAATTTCCATGTTCTTCTCTCATAGGCCTTGTTTCTTATATGCTTCTTCTTCTTCCTATCGTTACCTTCTTACCTCTTCTTCTTCTTGCTGGTATGCTGTTGAACGAGAGAAGCATGATCTGCTTCTTTCTGCTGTTGTAAAAATTGTTCCAATTCTTCTTTCTCATTCTGTTCAAAATCCTCGACCTGTGGTAAAAGAGATGGTGGTGAAGGTACTAGTACCGGAACAAATTCTTGCAAAGAGAGAAAATCTACCAAATCCCAATTAAAATCGACCTTTTCTGGAAGTAGTCCTGTGTTAACTTTGGTAGCTGTTGCTATGCCATCGCTTATCGTCTCCACGGACGGTGCACCCCAATACATTGTCTTGTTAATTTCAGTTATTGGTGCAGTCCCTCTCAGTTTCATCATATAGAGGACCACATATTGCCAAAAGTTTAAATATTTTTGTATATGTTTGTTGTCCCATTAATGGTGATGTTGTGCATTGTGAAAAATGAAATATACTTTTTGGTAACATTTTATGAATTTTGGATCAGGATGTATGCACCTTGTTTGCATAGACTCATTTTATAAAACCAGTCTGGTTTATTAAGTCTTTTTTTTTATCAGTGATCTTTGCCGAGGATCGTTTATCCGGTGTTTGCTATATGTATTTTGCTATAATGTTTTGCATGTCATCCATGAGTTCGGACGGCTTTGGTATGGAGCAAATCTTTATTCAAGTCGTCTTTATTTACTAAGGCTATCTATAAAATGAAAATAAAAGACTGCTATGGGACAGGTTTCCTCACAAAAAGGAAATCTCCTTTTCCTGTACCATGTTTTCTATATATTTCTTGATTTGTTATAAAGAATATGACAGAAAAATGGGAATCAATGTAAATAACAAGTAGAACTAAAATAAAATGACTGTGTCTGTTGTGTGTTTGATTTACCATCTCGTATATGTTAGTAATTTTTTTATATATTTCCAGTGTTATTGTGTTCGTTGTGTTCTTATTTATTGACCGCCCCTTTGGAGAGATCAAGTGTGACCCATACTACCTCGCGTTAGCCACGTAGCATTGGTATCACACTATTATGCGCTCTTTGCTCAGTTCAGTCAATACCCTGTCCCAATTTTTTCCCTTTGATGTATCTATCATTGTTAGAGATATTAAAATTATACGAGATAGTAATATTAGTGATTTAGCATTTTTATCATTATTTTAATTAAATTGCTTTTGGAACTCTGCCATTCTTGATTATATGTCTAAACTAAGTTTTCCAGTCTTTTAGATATATGTGATGAAAAGTAATATAAACGTTTATTTAAAACTTTTCCGTTTCCCTCTTTATTGGTCAAAGTATGAAGGTAATGAGGGAGTATTGAGAGGGCGTGAGTATCCGGACCGTTTATACTGCAGCAACCCCTATTTGTCTGTTTAACCAAATTCCCCCCGTCCCCCCACTTTTATACTTTTTGTCTTTCAAGGGAAATTTAAATCAAAATAGAAATATTCTCTCGGATTTTATAATGTTTAAAATATAGCTTATTAATTCTTCATACGTCTCATCATCACGGATTTCATTAGTGTATAGAAAGTAATTATCTTGCACTCTTCCCTTTTTTAATAGTTTTTCTTTTATTCTTTTTCTTGCAGTAGAATATCAGATTTTATAGAGTCCACACTTTGCCCACATAGGTGACACGGAGGGATAAAGTGGATGATATGTCTATTAGATGCCACTTCCTCCGTAATCCAGACGTCATGCAAGAAGAGAAATATTATCGATTGACTGGTGGGTGATTTGGTGCTCTTCCATCTCTTCCAGACCTTTTTTTTAGTCTTAGATTATTTTCCTCTACCGACATTCTCATATTTTTTAACAAATTTTCATTTAGTTTTAAATAGATTTTGTCATTATCTTCTTCTTCCCAAATGTCTCCGACATCTCTATACTTATATATAATATCAATCAGTCTTTTTTTTTCATTTCCGTGGCGCTTTCAAACATTTGATTAAATTACTATTTTTATATATGAAGTCAAATTCTTCACACAAAAAATGTGTATATATATATATATATATATATATATATATATATATATATATATATATATATATATATATATATATATATATATATATATATATATATATATATATATATATTTATATATATATATATATATATATATATATATATGTTTGTATATTTGTATGTATTTTTATATGTATATATATATATATATATATATATATATATATATATATATATATTTATATTTATATATATATATATGTATATATATATATATATATATATATATATATATATATATATATATATATAGCCTCCCATGAATATTGGAATGATTCATGTAGACTTCTTAATCTGTTAATAACATGTGATATATTTGTTCGTTGCATAGCTTTGGTATTCCAAATCCTCTCTCCCTTTTGAGTTTGTATAATAGTTTTGTTTAAGAAGATAATGAATTATTTTGTTCCATATAAAATGAATAATTTTATCTTCCAAAGTATGTAACACTGTTTCAGTCAAGTCAACTGTTCGGGTTATATAATTAATTTTTAATTTTGAAAAGATATATATATATATGTATATATATATATATATATATATATATATATATATATATATATATATATATATATATATATATATATATATATATATATATATATATATACGAACACACACCAAATACATAAATTACATTTTCTTCCATTAGTTATACACTTAATGAATAAGTATTAATAATTCATTGCAAGAAAAGAAATATTCGTCTCGATAACTTTTCCTACAATGTCCATTACTCATACAGATGAATCTAAATGTTCGCTTCAAAGAATTGCTACATACATACATACATACATACATACATACATACATACATACATACATACATACATACATACATACATACATACATACATACATACATACATACGCACGCACGCACACACACACACACACACACACACACACACACACACACACACACACACATACATACATACATACATACATACATACATACATACATACATACATACATACATACATACATACATACATACATACATACATACATACATACATACATACATACATACATACATACACACATACATACATATTGACAAATAGCCACATCTTGAAAGTAAACCCATAACTTATATTTTTTTTATCTCATTTTCGAAATGGGACTCCAGTGAATTAGTTTTTATTAAATTTTATTCAAATTGTACGCCTCCAATGCGAGTTAAATGAATAGCACACAAAAATGCACAAAGTTTTTCTCGTCGATCCTTCTACCCATGAAAAAAAGAATAGAACCAACCGCTATGAATAATAAAGTTCATGAGCACAACACGTTTTTCACGTCAAATATTCATAATAAACACTCATAGTAAGCAGCCAGCTTACGAAACGTTGCCGTAGAAAAATAGCATTATCACCATACAAAGCCTTTGGGAACGCAGAAGATACGGAGTGTGAAACAGCGAGCTTAATATAAAATAATTATTTATCACCCTGGAATACAAAGTGAAAATGTCAAACAAAAAGGAACTTATGGCAATGCGAATTAAAGCCCCAAAAAATCCTAGAATTACAGACACAAGTCATAATGATTACAGTTCTGAATAAACTGTAATGAAAATCAAAATTAAATCAAACGCTGGAAGCATTTTTTTTTTCTATGGTGGCCACTGGTGATATGTCAACCGTCTTTTGTTGGATAGCAAAAATACAATCCAAGAATATATCTTTTTTAGAATTTTCACTATAAATTCAAGTCTCTATTCCCAAAAATGTTAATTTTGAAGAGCATTTTGTTATCCAGTGAATAAATAGTTCAAATAAATAAAATTCCAGTCCAAATGAATTAATGGATACAACAATAATACAATTGATTCTGCCTGGATTTTAAAGCACGAATCAAGTAACAGTTAGCATTTTCAAGATAAAAACAGTTACATAAAAGAAAATAACCTTCTAGAAGCTTCTAAAAGGTCACTAGATAAACTCTCAGTAATAATTTGAACTTAAAGTAATAATGTATTTGACTTTATCAATAATAATAATACGAATAGTTATCCTATAGACAGAGAGAAACTATTTAGCTATATACTGTTTACAGAATTTGAAAAAAAAATTAGTGATTCGGGTCAATAGTTCAAGTCCAACAGTTAGTGTTACATTATCAATAGCTTAATACGAAACAAAAAAAATTGCAAATTTGCATATTGAAATTCAAAATTTGGGAACCCCAGCAGGTAGTTTTACTTTCTTTTGCAAGAAATTTTAAAGAGACTTTAAATGGATCAATTTCACTTGCATCTAATAGTTTGGTCAGGTATTGTATATTTATAAGGTAGTCTGAAACCAAATTGCAGACTTTATCTATGAGAGAGCGTGTTAGAACAGTATGACCCATTTATTGTCTTGCATCTTGTGATTTTATTGGCTGATGCTGATCCATGAGGAAGATTTTATCTAAATTTTAATTTCAGTTGAGACTTATGAAAGTTTCATTATATCCGTTATAGATGATGCCCAGTTTTACCTGTATCAATTTAATTCTGAAAATTTTTAGTATTATACAAATTAGAAAGGTAACCCGGACGGAATTTGAATTTACTTTAAGGTAGTGAATATATATATATATATATATATATATATATATATATATATATATATATATATATATATATAAATATATATATATATATATATATATATATATATATATATATATATATATATATATATATATATATATATATATATATATATATATATATATATATATATATATATATATATATATACACACACAAAGAGAGAGAACGATGAAATATATGAACAAGAGCAAAGTTAAACATAAACGTATAGGCTATTAGTGCCAATTATAAATCCAGAAATCTACTCATCGAATGTGCAGCAAGTAAATGCTTTATATATGGGTTCAAGTACATGGCCGTAACTTGCAAAATATTAAGAATTATGTACCTAGTACACAGCATTCAGCAATAGGAACAAAATGTCTTAAAACAAAGACCAGTTGAAATCATGTTTGAATGACTTATAAACAATTTTACAAAATATTTTTGCATCGTGGAATTAGTGATTTCATGCACAAATAGTTAATGAAAAAGCCTTATCAGTATATGCTCTTCAATGTCAACTAAAATATTGTTAAAATCGTGTTATACGATCGAAAACAGTCCGCACAAAATGTATGTTCCGTGTTACTCTATATTTTGGATTTCAATAATGCGTATACCACCAGTTCATGCTTCTTACTTACTTGGCTAAATATCAGCATTATAAATCAATGTTACTATTTCCCTCCTATTTAGCATGGAAGTCGTTAAAGACAAATATGTACCATTTACGAGTTTGCGCGAGCCATAACGATTATACTTCATGCTTTGCCGTATACAGTAAGTAATAATATAATATAATATAATATAATATAATATAATATAATATAATATAATATAATATAATATAATATAATATAATATAATATAATATAATATAATATAATATAATATAATATAATATAATATAATATAATATCATATCATATCATATCATATAATATCATATAATATCATATAATATAATATAATATAATATAATATAATATAATATAATATAATATAATATAATATAATATAATATAATATAATATAATATAATATAATATAATATAATATAATTAATGTAATATAATTAATATAATATAATATAATATAATATAATATAATATAATATAATATAATATAATATAATATAATATAATATAATATAATATAATATAATATAATATAATATAATATAATATAATATAATATAATATAATATAATATAATATAATGTAATGTAATGTAATAGAATAGAATAGAATAATTTATTTTAATAAAATATTACTTATTCTATTCTATTCTATTCTATTCTATTCTATTCTATTCTATTCTATTCTATTCTATTCTATTCTATTCTATTCTATTCTATTCTACTCATTAACCCTTCCATTATTATTACAATATTCTAGACTTGGCACACAATGACACTATTTCATTGTGTCTACTGTGCTTACCTTTACATAAACATTTCATGGATTAAAGTTCTCTTCTCACTGAATATGCCAGGATTATGCTACCTCCAAAAACACTCAAAACCTAATATCAAGCTATCATACCTAAATAAATGTGTCTTTCTAGATTTACATGATGATATTGTCCAGTTAACGCCATTTTTCAGAATATGGCGTTGCTGACATGAAACCAACAAAAATAGCGACCATGAATATAATCAATTATGTCCGTCAGTGACTTCTGCATGATAAATATGAGCGAATGGTAATTCTTTCTGTTTGCTAGCATGATGTGTAAAGGTTTGTACAGATATACGTACAGATACAAACACGCTTTGATCGAACAGCAATGATATCACTATGAACGATAAAGCTGTACAAATTGTATCCAAAATGTGTTCTGTATTGTATAAAACGCCTGTGTCAGTAGCACGTGTCAATAGCATTGAAAACTCTACGACTGATCTACTTCCATCCCCTCATTATACTTTTGGAATTTCTTCAGAACATCACCACCCTTTTCTTTTGCAATTTCAAATGGCGACATTCCAGCTCCGTTTTTCATATTCATTAATGAGCTATCTTTATCCAGAAGCATTTCAGCGACACCAGCATTCTTGAACATATGAAGAGGTGTATTAAGATTCTCAGTTCGACACCTCGGGTCAGCCCGAAAGTTGAGCAAAATTTTCATAATAAGTTTATCACCGTGTGCTGAAGCGATGTGGAGTGCAGTTCTTCCGCTTCTGTCTGGTAAATTCACTTGTGTCTCCTTATGTTGGCAGAGCTTGTCCACTATACCTGCATACCGTCTGTCTGTTGCAATGTGCAGAGGAGTGAAGCCATATTTCTTTTCTTTGCAATTAACGTCGATATTTTCATTAAGAAGTTCGTTGACAACATTCTGATGTCCAAACCGTGCTGCAAGGTACAATGGAGACCTGCCATACATGTCTGGAAGGTCAGCATTGACGCCCGATTGTATTAAGGATTTCAGTACATCGACACGGCCTCTTCTCGCAGCGTAATGAATAGGGGTTAAGCCTTTCATATCCTTCTTTCGTCGATGCTTCAAAGATCTGGATTCTGATTTATCTGCATTTTGTTTCATCAACATCATAACTATATCTTTGTGACCATACATGGACGCGTAATGCATGGGCGAATGACCCTTCTTATCTTTTGCCATGGGATCGGCACCTTTTTCAAGAATCATCTCTGTTATATTTCCTAATCCCATTTCTGAGGATAGGTGCAAAGGTGTCTTGTCTAGTCGTCCACTGCTCAGATTAATATCACAACCCTTTTCTATGAGCTTCTTTGCAATTTTTTCCTTTTTGAACATCAGAGCAAAATGCAAAGGTGTCACACAATTTTTGTTCTTCATGTCAATCTGGAGATCTGTCTCAAGCAAAGCATCAACGACTTGCGCCTGACCAAACTGGCAGGATACGTGAAGACAAGAATTATGTATTTTTCTTGTCGGGATCTTATTCACATCAGCGCCTTCGGCAATCAAGAAAAGAGCTACATCTTCGTGTTCATGACTGATTGCTTGAAACAAGGGAGTTTCCTTGCTTGGAGGAGACTCGGTATCGATGTACGCACCTTTTTCAATGAAAAACTTCACAAGATCGAGGTCGCCACCTTGTGAGGCCAAAGCAAGGCATTTGTCATATATAGTGTTTTCCTGATCAATGATTGTTCTTCGGAAGAGATCTTCAACAATCTTCTTATTTCTTGCAATTGTTGCTCTGATGAAAGCGTCACTTGTGATTGCTACACCCTCTTGAATCAGCAATTCATAAAGTGAGAATAAACCAAGTCTGCATGCCGCAGAAAACATAACTTGTTTCTGTTCCTGCACCCATCGTTTGTCATCAATTTGATCCAAAAGCCTCTTTTCCAAAATTCGTGTTACGAATTCAATTTTAGGTTTATTTTGCTCGAGTGCCTCTTTGAGAAATGAGGTTTTTGTGAAGCCCCATGCAACCCCACGTCTTCTAACTATGAGTTCCTGGAGTTCATTTATTCCTCTCTCGTTCAATTTCTCAAAGAAATAGTCAAGAAAGTTTGAATCTTCGAAAGCTGAATGTTGAACAGCCACAAATTCATCACCTAGGTCCTTTAATGACACCATAAGTCGCTTAAACAGATCATCATAATGTTCTTTAATAATCGGAATTTTTAAGCTTTCTCGATAATCTATAGTGAGCATTTCTGTGCTTTCACTGCTGCATTTTACAGTACAAGTATTGTTCACTAGAAATTCCATACTTCCGTATTGTATTGCAGCATCTGGTTTTATTCCTGTGAGGACTCTCCCAAATGCTTCTTCAATAACTTCATGAGAGAATGTATAACCTTCAGACTGCCATGAATTTGGTTTATGATGTGTCAAGTAAACCCCATTTAACTTCTCAAAGAGTTCATTGATTCTAAAAGTATGGGCCAGAAAGATGTTCAAACGTATTGCAACTGCTTCCATCTCTTCTATGCCAAAGTCTGATAAAGACAACCTTCCCCGGAGCTGAACCTTTCGAGCAAGCAAACCTAAATCCAATTCTTCAGCTTTGTAGCTCGACATCCAAACGGCTGCTAAAGCTACAAACATGGGCTTGTTTGCATCTTTTATTAACAGTTCTTTGATTCCAGCTTCCAGCGCCTCGAGAGGTCTTGTAAAAAAAATTGATTTCTGTCTCAAGTAGACATTGTCAGAAGCAAATACCTGGCAGCATAGAGGAAACCCAAATGGGCTAGTAAACTCCAAGCAACATTTTGCCTGTTCATCTTTTTTCAGAGAATAAGCTTCTTTTAATTCTTTGTTCTTGGCCAATTGCTTTATTAATATTTTTGCCTTCTCGACTTGCTTTAGTTTTTCAGATGATAATAAAATAAATCCATCTTTGTCGAACAAATCTTCTTTATCTAGAAACCATTTGCATTCTCGATAAATCAATTCTCGGCTAGTAAAAACGAAACTAACCTTATCTTTTTTCCATTTTTTAAAATCATCAAAGTATCGTCTCCACAGGCCACTAAGATAGTCATCGTAAGTGACAGTGCCGAAAATGTTATCAACAAAAATAACATTCACATGTTCTGGGGTTACAAATTTGGCATCTGCAGGATCGTGCAAAATTAAGCATGTTTTCCCCTTTCTCTGCATTTCAAAAAGCAACATGTGACCAGCTGTTGTCTTACCCTCACCTGGATTCCCGGACAAAAAGACTGTATATCCTCGATTCTTGTTCAAAAGAATGTCTTTTGCATGATTAAAATCATTTGTTGGTTGGAAGTATTCTCTTTCTGGTTTTAGTTCTTCAAGTTTGTTTCTGGTTTTGACTGCAAATAGACAAATAATTTAGAAGGATGCTTAGCTATGTGCACAGTCTTATACAGATGCTCCGATTGATATTGATACATAAAATATAAAAATCAACGTAAACTTTATTGTGTTTTGAAATAAGTTTGATTTTACAAGCATCAGGGTACAGGTTATAATAAGCATTCTGTATAATTATGATCATAAAGTAGCTAAAACAGCGGAGATAGATCTATCGGAGTTCTTCACGATTTTTCTAGATATTTAATTCAATCCATAATTTTTAGCTTTCGAAAGAACACGAAAATCAAATATGCGTAATACTTACAAAGGTGGAGCTCTACAGTTTCGTATTTAGCATAGGGTTAGAATTTAAAAGAAAAAGAGTTTCCCCGGGTTTCCTCACTAGTTATACTGGTTATTTAAAAGAGACTTTGTATATCTTAGGTATTGTTCAAAGAACCTTTAATTCCCTTTATTTTAATGTATGATTGATGGGTGGAATATGGGTTAGAGAGTATACAGCTTGGCCTTACTCCAGATGTGCATCTTTCAAAAAAGTGCTAGCTCTACTTGCTCATTTTCACTTTTCGAACTTCAGAGGCAAATAGTAAAAAAAAGAGCCGATAACTTTTTTTTTACATTCATTTTATGTATTTGGTAATTCAGTCAGTGCACTTTTAGAAGCTGGTACTATCTAGTTTGGCAAAATTCATTTTCCATATTTTAATAGCTGCCAAGAATAGTGTACTTTAGACAAATTTACGTTGATTTTTTTGGAGCACAAGGCGCAGTCATTTTAGTTAGCAGTGTCCTAAGATCATTTAAAATTTCCAAAAGTACAATATCTAAAGAAATTATATCCACATTACATGAAAGTAGCATATAGGTATGCCAACATTCTCTCCACTATGCATGTTTAAAATGCAAACAACTTCACCTTACATACATCACTCTCTCAAAAGTACATAATAACTGGTGAGCGCCACCAAATGGACTAGTTTCAATATCTTGTTTTTGGAAAATAAATTATACGGAAATGATGTGTGGTAATTCACCCAATACAATAAATCATTTGGCATCATTTCATTTCAATGAAAATATTCGACCAATTTTAGTCAGCCAATTTGAGATGTCATGGCCTCTGTTTCCTAAAATATTTTACCATTGGTTAGCCAATTTCTTGCAATCGTCAAATGAAGCATACGATCTATTTTTATAGAACTGTTTTGCATTTTAATCAAATGAATCTCTCAGAAGGCATGAAATACGTACATAACATGACTTTCAAGGTTTCGTTCGGTTCACGCCCAGATTCTAAAATAAAGATAATAAGCATATGAAATCCATGTAACAGACGTTCAATAACGATTAAATGTGAACTTCAAGCATTTTTTTCTTTCCTAACTCAAGTGATATTCTAGGCAAAAATTATTTTCCATTTTGAGAAGCGTCTAAGAGTCACAATAATCTGGTCAACTTAATTAGCGTATTAGTTTCTATCCACAATCAGATTTCTCTATTCTTTTTTATTTATATGAGGAACTGCATTATAAATTGCATTGTATTGTATTCTTGCATTTTGTTGAACTACACCTTTCTAAAACAGTGATAGACACTGAACATAATTTTACAACTTTACATACATACATACATACATACATACATACATACATACATACATACATACATACATACATACATACATACATACATACATACATACATACATACATACATACATACATACATACATACATACATACATACATACATACATACATACATACATACATACATACATACATACATACATACAACACCAGTATTGATATGCTTCATGTATGACACTGATCTTATTACTAACAATGTACAGAAAGCACGTTTTTCTGAACAAATCTTTATATTTTCTTTGCATTTGCTGCAAAAAGCAAAGAAACTGCATATCTGTCCCCCATACGATGTAAATTTCAAGTTACCTTTTCTTTTCTCCTTGACATCCTTTGTAAGGTCGTCCACTTTTCTCTCGGTTTCAGCCAGTTTGCCTGTCACAAAATCATGAGACTATAGCATACAAATTTTACCATGCTTATACCAAATCAAAAATCCAACTTGTACTAGAAATAATTTCTAAAACATCTCATAATTGTATCCAATCTTCTTTTTGAAACAAATAACGTGCTCGTTACCAACCATAATTATAAATTTAAAAGCAAATTATAATCTACCATACTTATATAATCTACATGATCCTGAAATTAGATTAAATATTTAAATATTTGGAAATTAAATTAAGCAATGGATAGAATTATTTCCGCAAAATTAAATATTTTTTAGATTTCTTCACCCATCAAACCTAAGAAAATTAGTGTGCAAAAATGCGGTTCAACATCAAAAACTCTACATACATGTATTCTCTTCCCTCCCCCTCAAAAAAGCATACTTTTAACATTTTCTGTCTCCTCTACGTTCCTTTCCACCAATTTCTTGACTTCCTCTGCCTCTCGTTTTGCTTCCACAGCTATCTCTCTTGTTTGTAAATCATACTCCCTTTGCTTTTCAAAGTCTTTCATATAATCCTCTGCTAAGTCTGATGACATTTCATCCTTTAGTATGACTTCCATTTCACTCTCGAAAGTTGTTTTTAAACGAATGTCAAATCGCTTTACTACAGCCAGCATATCTGACCAAATCTGATCAAATGCTTCCTTTGGAAGGGACGCTTTCCCCACGTGACTAAACATTTGATTTTTTTTTAATCGAATTCTTTCAATGTCATCCCCTTCACTTAATTGCTTTTTATCAGGATAGGTGTCGCATCCCCAACCTTTGGAAGGTTGCTGTATTTTCTTCTCTTCCATAGGTAAATTTCTTAATAGTAAATACAACAAAGTAATGTCAAAATCCTCGTTTGAGACCTGTCCTCCACCTGATTTGCATATTCTCCTGTACTGGTCCTCTCTCATCCTGCCAGCCGTCTCAAGCTTCTGCTTATTTTTGCGCACTTTATCTGGAAGTTCTTCAGGAAGAATTCTTTTAGTCAATGTTTCCCACAACACATCTCTGAGCAAATCTACGAAAAGGCGGCTTAACTTTGCAAAGTTCCAACTTTCCTGTGTTGTTGCATACCTACTTGAAGTTGTACTCGCCATCTTCAGTTGTTGAGCGTCGATATCTTCTGACAGTAATGTGTAATTAACAGAAAATCAGGCTTGCCCAGTATGAATGCGTTTTGCCTTCAACAAAATATATTATTTAAAATCAAGCAGTTGTAGCCAGAAACTTTATTCAGAAAGGTGCGCTATACAGCTGAGGGACTGGACTCCCTGGGCGGGTAAATCAAGCACAAACGATCTTATTTATGTCTGCAAAAGATAATGGGAGATGTTTTAATTTCTTTTCGTGGATACATACGCCATTCTAAATGTATGTATGTATGTATGTATGTATGTATGTATGTATGTATGTATGTATGTATGTATGTATGTATGTATGTATGTATGTATGTATGTATGTATGTATGTATGTATGTATGTATGTATGTATGTATGTATGTATGTATGTATGTATGTGTTTCCTCCCCTTTTCCCTATGCGCGGGAGAACATGATACCAGATATATATTATAGAGATATCTTGTTGAGTACGCATGCCAGATGTGCCTTTTAGAGATATTTGCTGGATATGGCAAAATGAACGGTTCATTCATCCTTCACGAAACTTTCTTCAGTTACCTAGCGTACGACAGTAACGCTCAAAACTGCTATGTGTATACAGAAATAAAGTGGAAAACGTCCAGCAACAGTAATCGTTTCTCATGAAAGATCACATCGTACCGATGATTTTAGAGATTTGAGTATATAAGAAGTATTTTCCAAATTAATTATAGAAATAACTCAGATGTAATATAGTTAACTATGGCAACATACCCATAATTACTTGGTAGTGCTAGTACCAAAACCTTTTTCCTTGGTTTACTACCAGAATCTCTCAAAAATTACGTGTGCCGTTTTATTAAATGTGTCCCTTGAAAACAAATAATGAGTTTTAAAAAATTCATTCAAATTTTTACTTATTTAAATTACATATTGTTTTGTTTTCTTTTCCAATACTCCTCCCAGTTTCTTAATTATTGTGTTGTTGTTTCTTTGCACGCATTCACATATCTGTCGTGTAGACGATTGAATTTTCAACAGAAGCATATTAATGATTGCCAGCACTCCTTCCTAAATATAGAAGTAAATATGTAAACCCGCGTTCTAGCAGGATTTTAATGTTAATTGTATGCATTACATCTTTTTTACGGGCATGTTAATTTTATGCTTTACATTTCTTTGTACGGGCATGTTAATTTTATGTATTACATCTTTTGTACGGGCATGTTAATTTTATGCATTACATCTTTTGTACGGGCATGTTAATTTTATGCATTACTTCTTTTTACGGGCATGTTCATTTTATGCATTACATCTTTTTTATGGGCATGTTAATTTTATGCATTACTTCTTTTTACGGGCATATTAATTTATGCATTATATCTTTTTTACGGGCATGTTAATTGTATCCATTACATCTTTTTACGTGCATGTTAATTTTATGCATTACATTGTTTTATGGGCATGCTAATTTTATGCATTACATCTTTTTTATGGACATGTTAATTGCATGCATTACATTTTTTTATGGGCAATCGCTAGGAACATTTCCAAAACCCTACCTCTTATATCTTTAGACTATTGCAATTAATAAATGAACTTTGCATTACAGTGTAAATGACTTGACATTTTCTACAAGCGTTTCATGAAAATATGCGTTTCCTCTGCAATAGTACATAACCATGGAATATATAGAGGGCAAGCCTCGTTTCCTTAAATGTTTGCGTTTAGTGTTGACAGTGCACTGCTTTTGTGACCTGATATTTAGTCGACAACATAAAATGTTAAGTTCAAAACTTAATGCATCAGCTACTGTTCAAGTTTGACTTCTTGCAGGTTCTTGTATTGAAATTATTGGAACACCTGAAATTTGAATTGGATGTTATAAAATACGCACGTCTGATACGCAAAAGAACAGTGTTAATTAAACATTAGATGACAATGACATATGAGCAGAGTTCTGCCTGCGCTGAGAAAACCAGCCAAAATTATTCTTGCATGATTCATATTCCTGCAGCCTGATCAGTGTATATATATATATATATATATATATATATATATATATATATATATATATATATATACATATATATATATATATATATATATATATATATATATATATGTATATATATGTATATATATATATATATATATATTAATACGAACAATACTATTATAGAGGTTATAGATATTAAATTCGTATTCTACGGAATTTCGAACCCAGGTCCGCGAGTAAATGGCACCTATCGCCTTGCCTGCAAGCACTGGCCCATATACCGTCATGCATTACTAAGCACGCATCACCAATAAATGATGGCACTGAATCGGTGTTATATAAGCTCGTGCGTAGCAGACACACTCGCATATATATATATATATATATATATATATATATATATATATATATATATATATATATATATATATATATATATATATATATATATATATATAATTAAATGGATGAGTGACTTTCCTTACCACAGAGTGTTTATCTACAAAGAAGGGTTTCCTTACATCGAAAAGTTTCCTTGCACCGTCCTTACAACGAAGGGCTTCCTTACAACGGAAGCTTTCTTTACAACGAAAGGTTTCCTTAAAACGGATGGTTTCCTTACAATGGACGGTTTCCTTACAACGGATGCTTTCCTTACAACGGACGGTTTCCTTACAACGGAGGATGTTTTTACAAAGAATGGTTTCGCTTTAAACACCAAGCAATTGCAACTGATATCCATAGTATGATAACGTATAGACTTAGAAAAGATTGTCACAAAACCTTCACCTTGCCTCATGCTTACGAGTTTGGGCTTTGGGTCATACACATACAAAATGATAAAGTACACTTGTTCTCTTTTTCTAAAATCTGGTACGATTTCGCAACCTAGTTTGCTTTACACTTTCAAGAGAAATATATTTTCAGATTTATTTTTTGTTTACTGTTTTTCTAACCTCTTAGTTGGTTTATATTAACATTTTTCATCTGTATTTGATCTTGATCTATTGTTTGATCTTGAATGCTTTTTATGTTGATATTTGTCCCTCGTTTGACAACGATATACAAACAAAGTTGTGGAACTAAAGTAATACTCAAAAACAACATTGAATAAAACCTTAGAATTATCCAATGACATTTACCTTAGCGACCGCGTCTGAGATGCATGGATATGAAAGGGCAATTCTTCTTCGTTCTACAGTCAAAATATAAGTTTTTTCTTCTTTATTTAATAGATTTGGGACGTATGATCATTCAGTTTGTTTTAATTAAACGCCTCCATTAGAATGGTGACGTACACACCTACCTTTTTTGGAACAGGTGTGGAAAAAATCACAAGGATTCGCACACCTCATGCATACCCACCACACCAGCTTATTAGCATCTTAAAACTTGTCTAGAAGAAGCAAAAAACAGGGAATGAAGCTACTACTACATAGGCATTAGTTTGCGTAAGTCCCTGTTATTTTGTTTAATTCCATATTATTTGCGTAAGTCCCTATTATTTTGTTTAATTCCATATTATTTGCGTAAGTCCCTATTATTTTGTTTAATTCCATATTATTTGCGTAAGTCCCTATTATTTTGTTTAATTCCATATTATTTGCGTAAGTCCCTATTTTTTTGTTTAATTCCATATTATTTGCGTAAGTCCCTATTATTTTGTTTAATTCCATATTATTTGCGTAAGTCCCTATTATTTTGTTTAATTCCATATTATTTGCCTTAAGTCCCTATTATATTGTTTAATTCCATATTATTTGCCTAAGTCCCTATTATTTTGTTTAATTCCATATTATTTGCGTAAGTCCCTATTATTTTGTTTAAGTCCATATTATTTGCGTAAGTCCCTATTATTTTGTTTAATTCCATATTATTTGCCTAAGTCCCTATTATTTTGTTTAATTCCATATTATTTGCCTAAGTCCCTATTATTTTGTTTAATTCCATATTATTTGCGTAAGTCCCTATTATTTTGTTTAATTCCATATTATTTGCGTAAGTCCCTATTATTTTGTTCAATTCCATATTATTTGCCTAAGTCCCAATTATATTGCGTCAAGTCACTATTAACAGATAGAGGAAATTATAAGAGGGTACATACGGTACAGTACAGGCGGGATAAACTGTCATCATGAAATGGCTAGTCAGATAACCAATGGAGATAAATGGTTTCTAAACTGAAGATACTCCACCCCTGGACACCATATCTTTTATTACGACACTAGGCTAAATTAAGGGAGAGAATAAGGGAGAGAGATAAAAGAGAAATATAGAGAGAAGAAGCAGCAAGCACGGATATTCTTGTTTGTTTATGTTGCTAGGCAATACACATTGAGTGAAATGAGGAATTTCAAAATCTTTTTTCCCTCTCGACTTGGGAATAAATTTGATGAAGATTTTAATACTTAAAATACATGTATAAACTAAAACGTTGTCGCACGTCTTGAATAGTTAACAAATATCGCAAAACTTATCTTTTATATAACCTTTAAAAAGTTCACTGCGTGTTTCATCGCAACATCAGACAATTCAAATACGTAAATATCATTATCTAGCTTTACATACTAACCGCAAAAAAAGAGGTAGCCCGATCGTGTTTGCAACGTAATGTCTGAAAGAGATTTTTCCTTGATTACGCTGTTTTAATTTCATATCGATTCGTGTGCAATATTTGTGGAACAAACAACGATTTTCATTTTTTTGTGCAAACAAGTATTGTACATTTAAATCTGTTAAAGTTGTTCCAGAATAAAATTTATTATCAGCATACGTCTCTTCTTTTGAAAGACAATCTTAATTATTTATCATGTGGAGTAAATTTAGAGAGAGATAGAGATAGAGAGAGAGACAGAGAGAGACAGAGAGAGAGAGAGAGAGAGAGAGAGAGAGAGAGAGAGAGAGAGAGAGAGAGAGAGAGAGAGAGAGAGAGAGAGGGAGGAAGGAGCTGATCAAAAAATTTATGCAGGAGGGGTAGCAGTTGGTGTTTACGGGACATATACATTTTTCCATACCAATAACCCGAATTTGCCAACATGCATAGGCAATGTACAATACCTACGACCTGAATTTGCCACACATATCGGTGAAAGATCTACTATACTAAGGTGCATTCGAATATCCTCAGGTAAAGCACTCTATCATTGATCGGATATGTACATTGATTACATGTTCTCCTATATGCACCTATTTAGAAACGTGTGCAAATAAATATGTAAATTTATTAACTCTTGCAATATTTGATCATGCAGAAGGAGATATGATTTTCATATAATTTGCTTTACTACATGTGAATGACATCTGCGCATTTGCAAATTTCTAAAAATGAATGCATTGTAAAACCTGATCAAGTACTTTTAGTTATCCTGAGTACATTTAGCCTTGTAGATAATGTCACCTTTGTCGGTTATCTCTACATTTTGCTATTCAGCCATACTAGCAGATTTGGTGTACATTTATGCATTTGCGCCTTTCGGTTGATTCTATAATATGGTGTTAAGGTACATTCCTAACTAACACCCTCATGCATACTGGGAAAAACTCTTTCAAAGTATGAATGAGAGCAAATGGCAAAGTGGGTTCTTTAAATGAAAATAGACGTATCTGATTTGTTAAAAAGTAAATTTGATACGTAAAATTATAAAGCTTTAAAGATCTATAAATGGTATTAACTCGTTAACTTTTCTTTCGTCATCTCAATAAAACAGAAAAGTGCATACTCTGTATCAAACTTTGCATTATTATTTCGCGTGGTGTGTGTGTGTGTGTGTGTGTGTGTGTGTCTGTGTGTGTGAGAGAGAGAGTGTGAGAGAGAGAGAGAGAGAGAGAGAGAGAGAGAGAGAGAGAGAGAGAGAGAGAGAGAGAGAGAGAGAGAGATTTGGCTAACCAAACTTTAATAATTTTTAGTCATATCGCTACGATGTCTGCAGTGTGGCAGTTTAGAATGATGTCTAGCACTGGGGTATCGTGCCGCACACATGTAGCATGATGTCCCACCCAGTCACATTAACCTGACACCAGGCCTACCAGTCCTAACACTAATTTCTTATTGCTGATCGCCTAGCGAGGCAGCTGTAAGTACCATCTTTATAAGTCTTTGGTACGACTCGGCCGGGTTCCGAACCCGCGACCTCCAGCATCCGAGAAGGACGCTATACCAATTAGACCACCAGAGAGGTAACACCTCATCTGAAACAGTATGCATTTTGGTTTTAGACATGTATATACAACATCTCATCTTTCATGAATAACATATCGAATTCGTTATTAATTTATCCAAATACCAAATTGAAACCTAAATCTTTCCGTTTAAATTCTTTTTAGAAACAAAAGTAAAAAAGGAGAAATAAACAAGTCAAGTTTAGGCTTCTTGTGACAGAGATTGTCCTTCTTAATAGGACGTGTCACTGAGTCCGCATTCTGGACAATCTCATGTATAATTGGAATAGTACCTCCTCATGATTTTATCAACTAGGACTGACAATGTGCTAGAGAGTTTTGCTGCTGTTAAGTCTAGGTTGGGTATTGAATCGTCTTGTCTTGTGGAGTTTAAAGCAACTTCTCAGTTGTAGTTTTTGTATGAAATCGTCTTGTCTTGTGGGGTTTAACCAAATTTTTCAGCATATCATAGCATATACATGGCGACAAGTAGAAGCGTCACCGACCCAGGGAAGCTATGGTCAAGCTTTGCTGGAACAACAAAAAATACATTTTATAGAAAGACTGGCGAAACATAGAAGGTTTCCGAGTATCGAAGTTAATTTCCTGTGAGACTACGATGGTATGTGGCTGTATCAGAATGAATCCACGCGAGTGAAAAATACACCAATGGCAAGTGTTTCTAAACTGCTGCTAATGAAACAGTATTTTTTAAAATATAATTCTTTCTCGTCCTGATTACCAATACTATCATACTACTAACAATTATTATTGTTGTTATTATTATTATTATTATTATTATTATTATTATTATTATTATTATTATTATTATTATTATTATTATTATTATTATTATTATTATTATTAATATTATTATTATTATTATTATTTTTCACGCTACTTATATGCCTCCCGATGGCATATCCCAACGCCTCTTATTCATATATCACACCCCGACTATCTCCCCCCTCAGGATATTAACGCATTGGTCAAAACAGAATCCGTTTCATATTTTGTCCTCCTGCTTCTGCTGCTACTATAAAAATGAAGACAAAATTTAAAATGTGAACGTAATTACGATACAGTCTACTAGCCAATAATAATAATAATAATAATAATAATAATAATAATAATAATAATAATAATAATAATAATAATAATAATAATAATAATAATAATAATAAAATATTATTATTAATATTATTATTATTATTATTATTATTATTATTATTATTATTATTATTATTATTATTATTATTATTATTATCATCATCATTTTTATTATTATTATTTAATGTTCTTGAGGACGGCATTTTGTCAATCGTGGATTTTTTTTAAAAAAATATATTATTGTTGATAACAGGGGCCCCGGGTGGCCAAGTGGTCTAAAGCGCTATCGTTACGGATCACTGCCATCTCACCTCTATCTGCGTGGGTTCGAGTCCAGGATTCGGCGAATGTGGATATGTGAGAAAGATTGCCAATAGTTTCTTGTAGGTCGATGGTTCTTTCCGGTGATTTCCCGGTTTCTTCCTCCACCATTAATACTGGCTGCCATGCATAGCCTATCGTGTGCTGAAAAATGACGTAAAGCACCAGAACAACAACAACAATTGTTGATAATACAAATAAAACATATGCGATGCATCAAACAACAACGATAAGAAAACAATATGTACCGAGAAGAAATATAACGACATAACTTGGCATATCCTGCCACAGGTCTTTGGGAACGTATTCCAAATATAAGAATTAAAACGAATGCAAATATGCCGTGCGCAAAGGTTGTACTTGTAATTTGACACAACGTTCCTGTTAGACTGAAGCTATCGATTATTCAATGCGAGAACACAAACCTAGTTTGTTCCTGCTGAGTGAACAATCAGGTCTTAAATACGATAAGCCGCTGGCGCCATGCATGGAAATGTTGCACGATCTCGAGTTTAGCTTATACGAAATCAAGACAACCTACCAAAAGATAATTTTCATTCAAATGATCTCTGCAATGCGTGTAACCAATCCCCTCCTTTTGCAAAAGTGTTCTCCATAACGCAAAATCGAAACTTCCGTTTAGTGTAATCGAATAACCTGGTTAGGTGGCAAATATTGTTTATTGCAAAAGGAAGTTTACTCCAAGTTCTCTCTTCAAAACCTTATGATTACATTTACATTTGTATTTTCAGTTGGATCTCTCTAGCTTGCATATTACAGTAGTTAACTGCTTCCTTATTTACGTGCAAGAGAAAAAGAATGCACAACGTTTTTACATTAATTGCTGTTGCCCTTTCAGTCAATTCGATTACCATTATGCAAGTTCTGTTTTGCGTAAAGGAAAACTTGCTTGCGCGTAATATGGGTCTAAATTTCGCGCATTTTACAGATCGTGTAATTGAAAGTGTCTTTCGATTCAATCTCATGAGTTTTACCTAATCAAGCTTATATTGAGAAGAATCTCCCCGTTTTGGCCCTATTGGCTTGCTATAAATGCATTTGTTGACGTCTGACTCGGCTGTGTGAATATAGTTTTGTACTGCTCCACAGGTACTTTAGTCTCAACTTATCGATTAATATTTTTCTGGTCATAAAATTTGTTTTATTGTTAATAATATCTTTAAAGAGAAACAGACCGACAGAGCTGTGGGAAAAAAAATGTCATGAGATTCTTCCTTCCGAGAACTGTCGTAGTTTCGTTTCAGGTAAGCTACCATGCAAATTTTGTCGATTTCATCACCATACAATTATAGGGCTACAAAGGATTGAAAACGCTTCTTTTTCGCTGAAGGAATATAAAGCATGAAAACAAATAGGATTTTAGCATATTTTTTAAACAAAAGATACACAAGTAAAAGTTACCTTGTTGTCAGCCCGACTTGTTATATCCAGATCTGTTACACTGTTATGCAAACTAGGCAATATAATAGCCTGCCGAGCTCGGTTGTCTCCCGCTTTGATGTCTGCACCCCACAAGCCTGGCTTTATCATTTGTAAGGGTACAAGGGACAATTTGTATTGCACAAATTTAATGTTGCATACGCCTGCCTAATATAAAAATTCATAGCAAATAAAACATATAAGCGATGTCAAAAAGATCCATATTTTTGGATAGGTATAATAAAAGGCAATCATAAGAATTTCACCCACTTTACCTGACAAGTCGGAAGAATTTAAAGAATAAATAATTGACTCACCCCATGCCCAAATGTATGCATGTATTTTTCCTGTCCAAATGCCATTTTCTGAGAACACATGGTGCTCACAGTGCAAAATAACAAGCTGCATACGTATGATATATGATCGAACAAATTCTGATATTTTACATTTTTTTTAATTTAAAAATTTAAATTCGATATATAAATAAATATGCTCAGATTATTATACTTATCACTTTTATTAATTTCACATCAGAATAAAACGAATAAAATAAGTTGGGATTATTGTTAATGGCTTCGGATTTTCGAAATTTACCATCAGTGAGTTTTTTATGCAAATATCAAAACATTTCCTTCTTTTAAGTTTATTATTAACGAACAACCACGCGAACATTTTTTCTTAAATAAATAAATTTTGAGAAAGAAGTTATAAAGATCCTAAATGATGTTTAAAACTTTATAACATTGTGTTCCAACTGGTATACATCCAAACATAATTAAAGAAACATCTAACAGAGTTAAAACCAGTCCTTAATACCTCTTTTAACAATGTTTGGGCATTTGCAAAATCCCAAAATATTGGTCTCTGGCAAATAAACGCCCTATGTTCCAAAAAGGTGACCGTGCAATGGTCAATAATTACCGCCCAGTTTTACTCGCCAATGTTATTTGTAAAGTCCATATATCTAGCAAACATCTTGTATCCCGAAAATTGCACAGCATATATGAACTTCTGAGAGAGTGACAGGTCTAAGACGAAGTTGTTTGTATTTGCAACATGCACAATTTCAGGATGTTGGCACAACTCTGTTATTTTCATGTACTGTAGCTTAAATGTCTTTGGATACTGTACTTGTGGAAGCTGTGCATGATCTAAGCAGATAGCTAACCAAAATAACCGTTTTCATGTCCTTAAAGAATCAGCCCGAATTAGTCTAAAAAATGCTATCTTTAGCAGTTAATAAAATAGGGAAAATGAATTTTACCAGCCTAGAAATAACTACCTTCCGAAAAACCATACTTTCTTAACTATTTACTTCTAAAGTGCCTGAAATCGAGTCCAACTGCAAACAACATAGATCTAGATCTGCCATATCAGAATGCACCTGCAAATCAAGGTCTATGTCTGCGACGTTGACAGTTATACTCGTCTTATAATCGAGTAAAGGCGGTACATATTGATAGAAACTCGATTGATAGTACTACTTCCATTTCGTATACTAAACATAAAATTCATTAGATGTCTATTAATCTGAAAATAGAAACTAAATGATGCTTATGGTGTTTAACTAAAGATTAGTTATCGGTATTTCGTATATAATTGGTGTTACCAAGAAAGCGGCACTTAACATGGCTTTATGGCGTCTTACCTAATCTGTAATCTAATTTCAGTCTATCGGTATTCAGTCAATTGCTCTCTTAATGTGAGAAAATTTTTGATTTATATTAATAATTAATATATGTACCATATGGTACTAAATGTTCAAAAATTCTAAAAATCTTTTTTTAAAAAAAATAAGACTGTCCTATTCCCCCTCCTTCGTTTTCAAGTCCATAACACTCTCAAATATATGCATTGTGAACGATAATAACTTATTAATCCTCCCATTGCCAAATATTACAGTATTATATTAGATTGAACTGTATACTGATAAAAATTTACTCATCTACCTATCCACTGAATTCACCACATGCTGTATCCGACACAGTTATCTCCCATTTAGTAAATTTACATACTAACGACTATTTGAAGTTCATTGATTTTATTAAAAATCTGTTATTTGGATAAATAAATACCTTCATTAACCCATTATTTTTGTATTAATGTTGTTGGCACCTCGTATTAATGTTGTATTAATGTTGTTGACACCTCGTAGCTTCTTCCCAGCATATATAGATGGTTAGGAGGTGGAAGTGACACCCAATGTTTCTAAATTATTTTTGGTATATGTATCCCTGTCTTCCCAATTGTATTTGGAGTATTTGGCTACATAAATTAAAAAATATATAAAATATTAATTTGGAAGAGCTAATCTTTGGGTTGTTCTATCAGATGTATTATAATTTCTTTACCCATGTAGCTTGGTTAGATTAATACTCCCTTCCCTTTGACCGAGCTGGCTGTGGGACTGGTTCCTTAATCCTTCCTTTGCTACGAACATAGGATAGTACTACCCTTTCTTCTGGTCAGGTTCCCTAATCCTTCCTTTGCTACGAACATAGGATAGTACTACCCTTTCTTCTGGTCAGGTTCCCTAATCCTTCCTTTGCTACGAACATCGGATAGCACTATCTTTCCTTTTCCTTCTGAGTCTGAGAACTGGTTTCTTCTTCTTTACCCTAAGTAATGTTAAATGTGAGAGTAATTTTGCAATTGTCAAGAGAATTTGTCCTTGTGTGGTGTAAATTCTGTATGCTTGGTTGTATTGCATCGTGGTTTGTAGAGACGAGTATAATACAAGTTATATCTAGTCCGATAAATCACCCGTAATGATGTTGATTTTCGGGTGATCGTCCATGAACACATATTTGGAGGGGGTGATTTATCGGACTAAGTCGTATCATCCGCGTCACGTTTCCTAATTATTCCTGCATTAAAAAAGGGTTTTGGAAAATTATATTTTAAGACAAAAAATAGAATAAAATAAAAAATAAAGTGTCTATGCATATTTTTCTTGTTCCGTGTGTGTGTGTGTATGTGTGTGTGTGCGTGCGTACGAAAGTGCTTTATTATTATTATTATTATTATTATTATTATTATTATTATTATTATTATTATTATTATTATTATTATTATTATTATTATTAAGATTTGTAGTCTTAGAGAGTTTAGATGTTGTCTCAATGTAGAGTTCAAGGCAATTTCTAAAATATTTCTTTTCATAGAATTGGTTAATTCTTTAAATCTGATACTCAGTCTTATCATCCGCGTCATGTTTCCTGATTATTCCTGCATAAAAAAAAGGTTTTTGGAAAATTATATTTTAAGCCAAAAGATAGAATAAAATAAAAAGAAATAAAGTGTCTATACACATTTTCCTTGTTCCGTGTATGTGTGTGTGCGTACGTGCGTGCGAAAGAGCTATATTATTATTATTATTATTATTATTATTATTATTATTATTATTATTATTATTATTATTATTATTATTATTATTTTTATTAATGTGTCGTGCATTAGTATTGACGTTTGTCAGATTTGTTGTCTTAGAGAGTTTAGGAGATGTTGTCTCAATGTAGAGTTTGAGGCAATTTCTAAAATAATTCTTTTCATAGAATTGGTTAATTCTTTAAATCTGATACTCTAATGTAAAAGCTTAACATGAAAGATTTGTTTCTTTGGTTTTCAGAGATGAGGAGCAAACAAGGAGTATACATTTTTAATTTGTTAATTTAGATAACTTGATAGTTTACATTTTGGTTGGTTGGCTTCCGTTAGTCTCGAGAGACGATGGAAATGTGCCCATGAAAGGTGTCCTAGTTTGTAGCTGTGCAGCGTCTTCTGAGACTATAAAGTCCCACACGGGAGTGGCAATCCTTGCTGCAGTTGCTACACTTGAAGTATGATTCAGGTCTTGGTTGGAACTTCATCCTCTTCCTCTGAGATCTTTTCTCATCAGCGAGCTGTATTAACTTTTCCTCGCTGGCTTTCAGACCCGTGTACAGAGCATGGTGCCAGCTGGACTTGTCGAGGGTTGAAGCTCTTCCCAGGTGTTGACCTCTATTCCAAGAGCTTTCATATCCTGCTTGAAGACGTCCTTGAAGCGAAGATGTGGCTGTCCTATTGATCTTCTGCCTGAGGTAAACTTAGAGTAGAGAAGGTCTTTGGGGATCCGTCCGTCATCCATTCGATGCACATGGCCCAGCCATCTGATGAGACGTTGGCGGAGGAGTGTGAACATGCTGAGAATTTTGGCCTGTTGAATGACCTCGATGTTTGCCAGGTGATCCCAAGTATGCAACAGAGACAACGCATGTGATAGGCGCTTAGTCGTTTCTCCTGAGAGGCGTACAGGGTCCAAGTTTCGCTGGCATACACAAGAGTGCTAAGCACGCAGGCACGGTACACGGTGATCTTAGTGATTTTATAGACCTCACCAAAGCATTCGATCTGGTCAGCAGAGATGGACTCTTCAAAATCCTGACGAAGATTGGATGCCCTCCAAAGCTGTTAAGCATGGTCCAGTCTTTCCATGAAGACATGAAAGGCACAGTGCAGTATGATGGCTCATCGTCCGAACCATTCAATATCCACAGCGGAGTGAAACAAGGCTGTGTCCTTGCCCCCACGCTCTTTGGCATCTTCTTCGCTGTCCTGCTTAAGTACGCCTTTGGGACGTCCACAGAAGGGATTTACCTGCACACACGTTCAGGCGGCAGACTGTTCAACCTGGCACGACTGAAGGCAATGAGCAAAGTAAGGAAAGCAACCATTAGGGACATGCTCTTTGCAGATGATGATGCTATAGTCACTCACACAGAAGCTGAACTACAACGCCTGATGGACAGCTTTGCTAAAGCATGTGATGAATTCGGGCTGACCATCAGCCTAAAGAAAACCAACGTGATGGCTCAGGACGCAGACCCTCCCAGCATAACCATTAACAACTACAAACTAGAAGTAGTCAGTGGGTTTACTTACCTTGGCTCTACCATCACCAACAACCTCTCACTCGATGCCGAGCTCAACAAGCGGATTGGAAAGGCGTCAACAACTCTCTCTAGATTGTCGAAGAGAGTGTGGAACAACAACAAGCTGACATTAAACACTAAGTTTACATTTATTATTATTATTATTATTATTATTATTATTATTATTATTATTATTATTATTATTATTATTATTATTATTATTATTATTATTATTATTATTATTATTATTATTGTCGTTTTTATTTAAAGTAAGTATTTAATGGTATATTATATTCAACGGTATGAAACCCTGTTGTTCAAAATTTAAGTATATCTTGTATTTTTACAGGAACATGAAATTAATTACATGTACATAAAAAAAATATAACCTGATGAAGATATTTTGCTATGGATGGATGGATGGATGGATGGATGGATGGATGGATGGATGGATGGATGGATGGATGGATGGATGGATGGATGGATGGATGGATGGATGGATGGATGGATGGAAGGATGGGTTATGATCATACTCACGTACAAAGCACTACTATATTCTATTATCAATTAAAAGCTCTGAATAAACAGTTTATTCTTGTTTTAATTACGACATCATCATCACAATCACTATACAGCATGGCTTTGTTCTTTACACACTAATTGAAATACCTTGAACTTTGACTTTTCGGCTGTTTAAGGGTATGCTTTAGCAGATGATATCAAAATTAAGGAGGCCAACAATAAATAAATAATGACCTCGATAGAAATTGTAATCGAACCAGTAAAGCAAGCTGATGTTTATTACTGCATAATGTTAGAAACTAAAAGGTGTTTCGCAACTAATGACATCTTTTGTTCTCACCCACCGACAGAAGTGTCCAAACTTTTAATTCAAGTAACAAATAGCATAAACAAAGATTAAATAAACTGTCCCTTAACTATAGGAAGTGTACATTCACTTATTAATAAGGGTAATCGTATATAAGGGAAATGGAGATGTCAGTCTACTTGCGAAGATAGCAACACAACATACTGTAAGGTAATTCGTTGGATTGGATTGGAAGTTAAATATTGGATTGGAAGTTAAATTTTGTAGATATTCTGATACAGGTCATATGCCATTGCAAATAGAAGACTGTTGCATGTATTATAATTATTCTAATATTTTACTTTTGCTATTTTATTACTTTCTTTAACAAAAGCCAAACGGGAGTTGTTTGATACATTTAATACAACAACGTGAATGGCCCCTCTCTCTCTCTCTCTCTCTCTCTCTCTCTCTCTCTCTCTCTCTCTCTCTCTCTCTCTCTCTCTCTCTCTCTCTCTCTCTCGTCAGAGCATATTTTATTTCGATCGTGCGGTGCTAAAGAAAAATGTCATGGAAAGCCCCATTATCATGGTTTTTCGTTTTCTAACAATTCTAATACAGAGATGTAAGGAAATATTAAACAATTTGTTTTACTAGTGCCCGTTGTTTTTACGCAATTACGCCTGAATCACATTAATTAGAGACGATCACGTAAACATTTCTGAATTAGTTTCAATGTCGAATAATGATATATTTTTTAGCTTCTGCTGACATAATCTTCTCTAAATGATTTTGATTCATTTGCGTCCTTATAAGATAAATCATGGCTGGCCGATAAAGTTTTTAGTTCTTATTTCTCTATAATTCATATATTAGTGGAGAGTAAATACACTTATGGGAAGTAAATATTTTAAGCTTTTCCAGACATCCAACCCAAACATTTTGGTTTTCATTATAAATTTTCAATATATTCTTTCCCAAACTAAACTAATTTATTTAACAAACTTTTTTAAAAATAAATTCTTTTCTCTGAAATATAATATGATTTCATGCAATGTTCAAGGCGACGGCCAATTTCCATATGTCATTCATTTTTAATTCATACAGAGGAATATGTTGTATTCATATTTCCCTTTTTAATTTTATTTCTCTTTGAGCTCCAAAGTAATTAAACAAATGGTTTATTGTTGGTGTATTATGATACGAATCAATGATTTAAATTTGGTTTTGTTTAAATACCATTTGTCTTCTTAGTGTTGCTAGACTTCTTTTAGACCACATATTTTATATCTTCCTTACATTCTGCCATTTGTTCTGGTTAGTTTATGTGTATCATATTTTCTACATTAAACTTGAACAAGCATTGACCTAATGCCTATTAATGCAAGCTATTACGCACTTTAATTTTTAAATATGATAAAATATTTGAGTAGTAATTTAAAGTTTTTTCTCGTGTATCAAATTTCCCATCAAATTCATTTAACATTCTACCATATACAACTGTCATCCTTCTAATCCAAGAAATGTGGGATGTAAAGGTAAATAAAAGTAATCATAATTGAAGGGAAAAACTCATTTTACATATTGATAAGTAATTTGCAGGTAAATAGAAGTAATCATATTAAAGAGGAAAAAC